>RBNI01000436.1:0-31309 GCA_003990745.1 Jimgerdemannia flammicorona | reverse complement strand
GGAACCTAGACTATATAGGCCAAAACCCTCCCCCACCACCCACCAAGCACTGCCCCCCCATTAACCTAGGCTAGCTATTGTCCAGCAGCTCGACCATGCCAGGCGCAGCAGGGCCTGTGTTGGCCCGCACCTCATTCTGCACACCATGCTCTCCCTACCACCAGGAGAATCCAACCATATGCCAACGACCGAAAGCATACGCCCGAGAACCCAACATATGTACAAGGCCACACCCGAGCCAAATAGAATAGCCCCTGCCACCCCAAAGAGAATGACAGGCAAAGAAAAAACCCTCATCAAAGCACAATACAGTGGATAGGGCCTGGTTCTCCCAGTTGAGGTGAGTAAAGAGCTTACATGTGAGGCAGGAGGAAACCCCCAATACCCCACTACTCAAGCCTGCGGGCCTCGATCACGTTGCCATGTCAGCTCCCGGTTCCAGTTGAGTGCAGCCAAGATGCCTGAAATGGGTAGCCTTGGGCCCCCTGACCCCACCTGACAACTGGGGCCTCACCCCGCTACCTGCCAAAAGAAGCCGAGAGTGTCACCTACCACCTAACCGCACCGCACCAATCAAAAGGCCCCACCAAAGCAGCACCTGCCCCAGCCCCGATGACCGCCCCCAGCCTGGCACCCTACTGGTTCACCATTATCACCCTTCCTCCTATCTGTGACGGCCATCTCCCCTCCCATCCTGACATCACCTGAAAAGCAGTCACCTACGCCAGAACCATGCTCGCCGGGAAGCTCGCTAAAGCCAGAGGGCCCCACCACAGGCACCGAGGACCTGCAGGTAACCTACACTGAGCACTTGACGCCCAAGATCAGCCGACTCCCTACGTAGCCCGAGACACACCGAGACAGCACCTTGTTGGCGATGGCAAAAGGAAGAAGGCGCCGCACCAAAACGGATGCACTCCAGACGCAGCCGAAGGCACCAGAAACCGCGAAAAAGTGAAGAAGACACCGATCCGACACCAAAAAGGGGCAACTCATCACCATTGCCCTCCTCCCACCATGCCCATGCAGGCACAGCAAACCAACCCAAGGTAGAGGGGGTAATAATAGGGGAAAGGGGACTCGGAAGGTTGCCTACCAAACCTTGTGACCGGTAAGGTAGTGGAGAAAGGAGTGTTGTCCCCCTCTAATGTCACCAGCCTTACCCAATCTTCTAAGAGTATAGACAGTCTACTAGAAGCCCATCTCACCTATCACCTCCACTGTTTCCCAGCCTCCTTACCAGCCTCACTCCAGTAGGTCCTGGCCATCTCTTTCATCTATATCCACCAAACACCAACTGGGCACCTTCTTGCCTCCAGTACTTTACCCTCAGTTGAATGTCTATAGCCCACTCATCTCACCAGATCTTATTATCTAATAAGGAGGAATTGAGGTGCCAATCTCCAGGCCCATCCCCACTTCCCCCAAATTGCCCCTACCCTAAAAGCCCCCAATGATCTGACCAAGAACACTATTCCACCTCCAGTGACTTCCAAACATCTAAGCCCCAGCAGCTGGCTGTCAGAATCCAATCAATTCTTGTCTCCAAGCCCCCAGCCCAATGTATATATATATTCCCTCCTATCCCCCCAGTACTCCCTACTTGTATTTACCAGAGCACTCAGCCTTTCCACTTCCTCTCATACTGCCAGTCTTCCACTCTGACCCTCAGCTCCCCATCCTCCATCAGTTCTGTTCAACAGTACATCTCAGACCATATTGTAGTCTCCACCCAGTATATCCACCCCAGCCTCTGCAAGAATCTCACTCTTCTGAAGGCTCTTCACCCAATCTGCATACTCACCCCATACTATAGGGCAGTAACAAGAGTCCACTGTGACTGGCTCCCATCCTGAATATATTCACTTACCCCAGACCAATCTATCCCCCCAGCTCTGCATGTCCCTTATCTCCCCTCTGCCTTTCTATACCAGAATTCCAACCTTGCCTTTCCAAACTACCTCACCTCCCTATTCCTTTGTCCATTCTAGTCTATCCAAATCATCTTCACACCTGACATCCTACAAGAGGAAGAGATCAGCCTCCAATCTCTTCAGCCAAGTAAAAATGTTTCTGTATCAATAAGCACCCCATAACCCATTCATGTTCAAAGAAAAAATGTTAGTTGTACTATTCATAATAAAGTATAGTGTATTAATCCAGTCCATTCCTACTGCTCCATGTTCATCTCTTCCTGCACTATGTCCAGATTATATTCTGTAGTCACCACCTCCTCCTCAGCCTGCTGAGCCTCCAATCCTGCCAACAGCTCATTCATCTCTCTATCTGCCTTCTCTTCAAACTCCTCTTGGTACTCTAGGCAGGTCTCCTGCCAGAGCTGCAATCTATATCACTTGGCCTAATAGTATTTGGCCCTCTCACCAGTAACTCCTGCTAGCTCAGCCTCCTGCTCCTTATCCACTTCATACCCTTCCTCCTCCAGATATACTACAAGGATCTCTGCCTTCAATGCCAACTCCACACCATCCCTGCCTAATACTCATCACTTATTACTCTCAAGTCCACCTCCCCCAACTCTTCAGCTGTTAGATTATTCATCATTCTACACATCCAAAGTAGGTTTCCTACCTCCTTCCCTCCCGGGGTTTTCAGTCTCCTACCATCCAATATTGTAGTATCAGCCCCAGTACTTGCAGCCTCATCCCACACCTCTGGAATATCCACTAGTTCCTCCTCACCAACCACCTCCACCTGTCCCTCATTTGCTACCTCTGGAACTCCAAATTGCACTCACTGGGCCCCCTTCATAGGCACATCCTCCCCCACTCTGCTTCAGGAAGCCAGACCTCTCCTGATAAGCGGAGTAGGGGTAGGTGATCCCTCCCAGTCCTCTTTCCAGACCTTAAATATACTATAAGCATATGGGTTGCTGCTGGCTGCTTTTCTGTCCTCTCCTGATCCTTTCTCCACACTCTTACTATCTTCACCAGCCCAGATACTTGCTTTGGCACTCTCTGTTTCCACCATTCCACCTGCCTCCTTCTGTGGTTGACTTTCTATCTTGGCCAGTAGCTCCTTCTGATGTTTATGTCCCTGAGCTTTTTCCCATTGCCCCTTGTCCACTCTAATCTGCTTCCCATCCACCACCTCCAAGTGTGTCGACTCCTCAAAAGCCTTCCAAGCCTTTGCCCACTGCTTCACTGCTCTACTCAGTTCTTTTATTACCTCTAGCAAGTCCTCTTCCTTCTTCTCACTCCTCTTTACCCTCATCACCTTATATAAGATTGCCCCCCAGATCATCCCCAAAGGCCAGTCTCTTGCCTTCTCAGTAGCTTCTTTCCCTGCCAGCCAAATCCTCACATCCACATCTCCTGTTCTGAGTGAGGTCCCCTCCCAGACTCTGAACCCAATATCTACCACCTCTCCATACTCCACTATGACCTCCTCAACTCTCCTTCTCATCTCCACTGCCATTACCATGGGCATTCCTTTTACCAGCAGTTGGACCACCCTGGGGTCCCATTTCAGGCAGCATACCATTGGGACCACACCTCTCCAACTATCAATCTAACCTTCAGCGCTTCCTCCAGGGACTTGACCTCCTCAAAACCTATCTCCACTCCCTCCAATCCCTTCAGAAACTTGAGAGATTTCTTTTCTTCTATTATATAATTCTTTTTATACTTATTTAGCTTCTGAGATAGATATATAACTAGGTGTTTATATGAGATCAATATAGCTCTAATAGTAATGTTTGAGATATCTGTAGTAATAGTGAAGAGTTCTATAGAGTCTAGGCTAATTATAATTAATATATTGATCAGCATTCTCTTGAGGGTATTCATTGCTGTAGTATATTCTTCTATTTATTCTTTTTTGATATTGGCACTCTTCTTGTAAAGACTTGTAAGTAGAGAGATAATAGCTGAGAATTCTTGAATAAATCTTTAATAAATCCATAAAATCTTTATAGAGACATAAGGATCTTTGGAATAGACAGTTACAGAGTACTTCAGTCTTTTTGAGATCAATAGTAATACTATTTACTGAGACAATATATCCTAGGTATTTAATTTCCTTCTTGAAAAAGTGGTACTTTTTTTTTTTTTTTTTTTTTTTTTTTTTTTTTTGTTTTTTTTTTTTTTGCTAAGAGCTTATATTCTTAGAGTATATCAAAAACCATCTGTAAATATTGTCAATAGGTAGCACTGCTTAAGCTATATATCAAGATATTGTCTAAGTATATTAGAATGAATACTTTAAGGTATTTTTGAAATATATCATTCAATAGTATTTAGAAGATTGCTGGTATATTGATAAGTTTGAAAAATATTACACAGAATTTATAATGTCCAAATCTTATTTAAAATACTATCTTTGAGATATCTTCTTCCTTGATGTAAATTTGATAGTATCTAGATGTGAGATTAATGAGTAAAAAGATCTTAGTATTATATACTTAGTCAAGTAGTTTATTGATTTATAGGAGTATATATTAGTTCTTAACAGATATCTTATTAAGTGCTTGGTAATTAATATATATGTAAATACTTTCATCTTTCTTATAGATAAAGAGAATTAGTATACTATATGGTAATTTCAATTGATATATAGGTCTTTATTTGATAGATCTGCTAGCTATTTCTTGAGAGTCTCTAGTTTAGACAGAGCTAGTCAATAGATTTCATAGTAGAGAGAGTCTGCTTCTAGAGTGATTTCAATACTATATTCCACTGCTTAGATAAATAATAATTCTTGAAGTTCTTGAAAAACATCTTTGTAGTTTTTGAGTAGTTCTTTGAGACTTTTTTCTTCATCATCTTCATTTTTTAATAGTTTGAGAAGATCATCATCATTATCTTCTACTGGTAGCTCCTTGACAGTACACATATATATAGATATACTACTCTGGTTTTCATATTAGCTTCTTCATTTGGATGGTAGAGATAATATCACACTTGGGTTTTATGTTCTTCTTAATCTGCTCTGACTGTAAATTAATGTATCTTAGAAAAATTATATTTATTTATCAGTCAATGTGTGGATTTTCTTGATTTTCTAAGAATGAGATTGTATTCTAGAATATATGCAATATAGAAGGTCTGCTTTATAGTATAGTCTCCTAGTTGTAGAAGTATATTCTTCAGATTTAGAGAGTTTCTAAGTTATTCTATTTCTAAATATAATAATGTTTTCTTCTAGATTTCTTTATATCTTGAGTCTAAACTTATTAGCAGTCTCTTTGTCAAGATAGAATTTACTTGCTCTACTATTAGTAAAGACTTCAATAGAGTTTCTTTTGATTTTTCCTTATAGGTGGATTACCTTCTTGCTAGATAGTAATTGTTTCCAGAAAGACTTCTTCTTTCCAATCTTATATATCTCTATCTTAATTATTGATATTCCTGATTTCCTCATCCTATTATTCTGAGATAGTTGGCTTATACTTCTTAGATTTAAGGACACATATAATATATTCTCTTATATATATGAAATAGTATATCTTAATTCTATAAGGACATTATCTTATAGAGATATATTTATTAGTAATATACTAATACTATTTCTGGTCTTGGTCTTGATATTCTTCAATATAAATAATCTTCTATATCTGGTCTTCTCCTTGGTCTTATTAGAGTATTTTTCTATTGATCCAAAAGTTTGCTCTTCTCTATTGGAAAATGATAGTTTATTTATTTCTTCAACTTAGAGATTATTATATATTACCTTGATGATAACTTGGGTGATTTATTTTCTACATATAATTTTGACTATCTTCTATCTAGTATTATATAGCAGAACCTTGATTTTGTCTTTGAATTCTTAGTCTACAACTCCTTCAGCTATACAGAGTCTCTTTTTCTTAACCAGACTACTTCTTTCTATACGATAGATATAGGTTTCTTTAGAGACTTCAATTCTAACAACTGTGCTAATGGTTACTTACTTACCTGGTTTAATGATTACTTTCATACTGGAGTAGAGGTTATAGCTGGTATTAGATTTATGTACTTTGTCTGAGATTTTTATAACAATGATAGTATATGAAGAGGATGGTTCTTTGTTTATATTAGTCTTCTTATTAGGGTATTTATAAGATATATATTTCCTCTTTTATAGTAAAACATATTTCTTTCTTTATAAGTTCCTCTATTTTCTTATTAGATAATCTCTTAAATTCTTCTTGTGATTTCAGAGAGTCATTCTAAGGTTTATATCTTATCTGAATTAATATCACTTATCTCCTTTATTGTTATTTCTGTTGTCTCTTAGTCTTTGAGCTGCTAAAATAATGTGTGCTCTAATAATGGCTTATTCTAAATATCATTTCTCATATAAATAATTATAGGGTCATTCTTGCTCTCAGATCTTTTTTATAACTATCTAAAGATGGTATCAAAGAAGTATACTACTCTGGTTTCATTCATGGTTTGTTCTCATTAGCTATATTATACTCTTATAGTATTCAGGAGATTTTCTAATTTTGTTATAAATACTTCTAAGTCTTATTTTTTATTATTATAGAATTGGAGGTTCTTGATCTTAGTTCTAGCTTCAGCAATGTGAGCAGAGCTGCAGAACTGTTGGATTATTAGCTCCTTTGGATTAATAGTAGCTGGGTAGGCTTTACAGTTAGGGCAACTATTATTTTCTTCACTTGTATTGATTTCAGCACAGGTTTTCTAAGTAAGAGAGTATACTAGAAGATTGTACTACTACTGAACAGCTGTATCTGTAAAATGAGTAGTGATCTTTTCTACTTGTGAGTCTATAGTTGCATAGAGATCTTCAATCTTATAGTACTCATTATTATTGAGAGTACTGTCTGGATTCTAATTGTCATTTCATCTATTAGTATAGTAATTGATATCAACTTATCTTATAAATATTGTTACTTAGTCTGCTTTATCTTTAAATAGTATGAGGCAGAGCCTTTTGTAGATTTGTTTATTTCAATATTAAGATAAAAGGCTTGAGTAAATATAACTATTTGGTCAGTCAGAGCTGCTATCTTTTCATCAGCTGATATAATTTTCACTTGTATAGTAGAATAATAGTAGTCTTCCTTCAAGTACTATTATTTTAGAAGTAATATAATATATAGTTGTCTCTTTTATAATATCACTAAGATGGGTAGACTTAATAACTAGTTTGTAGATTAGTAGTTTTAATAGAGTTATTGCTAGATCCTCTGTAGTAATTTTTAGTAGACTCAATATTCTTAGTAATGAGTCTATAGTAGTACTAGGAATACTGATATTAGATTTGGGTATTTCTTCTAAATTAGGATAATGTAGTTAGGGCTAGTAGTTTACAATCCTCATTATTAGATTATCTTTACTTATATATAAAGAACATAGTGATAGAGATAGGATTTCCTTTAGTTGGTATAATATCTCTTATAGTTCAGAAAGACCTTGACTTTATAGTAATCATTAGAGAGGAAATTTAGGAAATATTCACTTATAGCTTCAATAGATTCTCTTATATATTTCTCATAGAAGTAGCTGCCAATTTATCTTTTAAATTCTTTCTGATTCCTTAAGTATAGATAACTTCTTTATTAAGATGATAAATATATTAAATACTTGAATAGTTTTGTTATTGAGTTTGTCAAATTCCTCTTAGCTGATATGAATCTCAGTCTACTCAGTGATAATTCTATTAGCTTTTTTATCTTAGTTCTGAAGAGTAGCTAGGATGAAGATATTCTTTAGTTATTACTAATAATGTTAGTAATATTGACTGAGTTGTCTATATTTAGTACTCTCAAATAAATTAAATCAATTTAAATCAAATCTAGTACTTCCAAATAAATCAAATTAATTCAAATTAAATTGAATCAAATTGGAGATTTTTCAATTTAAATTAGGTTTAAATCAAATTGAGTTTGAATCAAATTGGGATCAAATTTGGATCATTTAAATTGAATTGAGGTCTGATTCAATTTGAAATTGAAAGTCAAACTTTAAAATGTAATAACTTGATGAAAACATATCCAAATTTGATGTATCTTAGCTTATTGGATTCGCTTTGATATGGTGAATCCAGTATAATAAAGATCATTAAATTTGGATATTTTTCCATCAATTTATTGAATTTTAAAAATTTAGGTTCAAATTAAAATTTGAATCAATTGAAATTTGAATCAAATTGAATTTAGGTCCAATTTAATTTAATTCAATTCATTGGAAGCACTAATCAAATCAAATTGAGAGTTATTCAAATTAAATCAAATTAGAGATTTTTGAATTTGAATTAAATTGAATTTTAATCAAATTGAGATCTGATTCAATTCAATTAAAACAAATTGAGATCTGATTTTTTTTTTTTTTTTTTTTTTTTTTTTTTTTTTTTTTTTTTTTTTTTTTTTTTTTATAGTCTCTTGGACTCATCCTTTATTACACCCATCTATCCTTTATAATACAATACAATGAGCCCACCCCCTATCCAATCCCCCTAGAGGGGCCCCTCCCCCTTACCCCTTCTCGATGAAACACCACTCTATCAAATACAATTCCCATCCTCCCACTACTCTGGTCACATATCTTTGCCACCAAACCTTGTTGCTGCCCTCCTGAAGGACCCCAACCTATCCACCATCCAGATAACAGATCCCCCAACAGCTCCTCCCACTGTATAACCCCTCCTGCAGGCTCATCTGCCACTCCTCCTCAAACACAAATAGCCAATGACCTGCCAGACCCACCCAAACTGCTAGCACCCACCTGATAGTGATTCAACTATCACCCACCCCCCCCACTAGCCGAGATCTCAAGTCCTCCCAACGATCCCCCTCACCCACTTGCCTTCTCTCCACACCTAGCCTATTCTCTATTTCAACCCAAAAGTCCCCCAAAACCTCACACTCTCCCAGCCAATGTTCTGGCATCTGCATCAAACTCCCAGCTTGCCCTATATTGTAATACTCCTCACAGTCGAAACAACCACCATCTACCAGATGCCTAGTGTGGAAATTCAGCATAATATTCCTCCACAGCATTCGCCACCACACCACCCAGAACTTGGGGGGAAGCCACCACCACACCTCAGCACTCCAAGACCAAATACCAGCCCAGTCCCACTCCTCGCCAATCCCGACTACCTGCCAACCACTCGGCCAAAGGTCCTGACCAAGACCCTGCTGACACTCCACTCCATTCCCAATATCAAAAGCAGTAAGTAGAACACCCCCCAGAAGCAGTCAATCTCATTGCCACATACATGGACCCCACACTATCTCTCTCTCATTGCCCTGCCAGCACAGACCAATTCTGTGTACCCCATTGACCACTCCTCACCAAAAGCCCCGAAATTGCAGTCACCAAATCCCATTGAGCTCTACTAAAGAGCATAGATCTCCTGAGGACCCTCAGGGAGAGGTTCTCATCTCCCATACCTTCTGCATCAAAGGTATCCAGCCCCCACCCTGTAGGTCAGCCACTCTCTTCAACCACCAGGCCCGCAAGCAGTGCAATCTCTTAGAGAAGTCCACAAGGCCCAGACCTCCCCTGTCTACTGGTGTCGCAAGAGTATCCCAACTGATCTGGGACCTCCTCTCTGCCCAAATCCAATCCCTCGCCACCTTTGTCAGCCTCTTCACCACCCAAGCTGGGAAGTCCAGGTGGTACACCACATACCATAGCTTGGGGAACCAGTATGTATTCAGAATCAATACTCACTCTGCTAGAGAGATATGGCGGCCTCCCCAACCTCAAAGAACCTTCCCCCAAATAGCCACCCTGCTTTCCCACCATACATGGGGCAGGACAGAACTATATATATATAGAGAGGAATATACCCAGATACCGTACCACCTTACCAGTAGGGACAATTGTTCTGATGATGTCCCCACCCACCAGTCCATTCCCTAGCACCATCATCTCACACTTATGCCAGTTGAGCTTCACCCCAGAGTGAACCTCATACCATTCCACCATCTCCTTAAGTGCCTCGACATCTGCTACAGACCCGAGACCAACCACTATGTCATCCGCAAAGGCCCCCACCTTCCATACAATACTATAGATAGAGAGCCCTACCACCTTCTGGTGAATCCTATCCATTAATGGTTCCAATGATAGAGCATAAAGAATAGGGGACAAGGGGTCCCCCTGAGGCACCCCTCTATATAAGGAAAATGCCTGACCATAGTGACCATTACACATCAGCGCCGCCCAACTACCCTCGAGCAGATTCACCATAGAAGCTCGAAATCCAGAAGGAACACTAATACGATCCAACACCTTGTCCAGCCAAATCCACCAGACCCAGTCATAGGCCTTCTTCTGGTCCAAAATGACCAACCTTCCATCCAGGCCACAAGCCCAGGCTCCTTCAATGACACCATGCACCCAAGCAGTCCCATCTCTTATAAGCCTACCCCCAATAAAGCCCTGCTGCTCCTCTCCCAGCACCTGTTGGGCAACCTTCTGCAGCCTCGCAACAACTACCTTAGTAACTATCTTCCTATCTATGTCCAAAAGCATGATTGGTTGCCAGTTCTTCCAGTTTTCCCTCCTCCCCTTGTCTTTATACAATAATGCCACTAGCCTGAGGTTCTGCTCTCCAACCCACTCACCACTCCGAAGAACATGATCACAAAGAGAGGTCATCTCCTCCAAAATACTGGAGACCTTGATCATCTTCTTCCAGAAGTCCCAAGGTAGACCATTCTCCCCTGGCGCTGTTCCAGGTTTAGTTGCTGTAAGGACACTCTGGATCTCCTCACCTTGCACTGGCAAGGCCAAGTCATCCAGTCCATCCACTTGTGGTGGCCTCCATTCTCCTAATGCATCCTCAATAGCCACCTCATCCACACCCCCTTCATCTTCACTCTACAAACCCTGCTATCTCTCTTTCAAAACCCCTAAGATTTATTGTGTACCATGTACTATGTCCCCATTGGCATCGAGGACTCCATCCCACTGATATCTCACCCTCCTAGCATGGAGCATATGGGATAAATATCTAGTAGGCCGCTCACCCTCTTCAAGCCCCTGCCACCATAGCCTAGCAGCTATACCCTATATATGCACCTCCTCCTTGTCTCTCAATACCTGTTGCAGTTCCAAAATCTCCAATTTAATCCGTGCCAACCTCCAATCCTCCACCCCCTTGGCAGTAAGCAACCCTGCCCACTCCAATTGCAATCTCCTCAGCCTGCTGGAAGTATACCTTGTGTGCTTCCTCCTCTATCTCCCAGCTTCTCTCCTAGCCTCTCCCCAATAGACCCTTGCAGCCTCTTTCAATCTCATCTACCGGATGCCCACTGACAAACCCTCACCCCTCCAGTGGTAAACTTTCGCCTAAATGTCCTCTACCCATGAATCCCACAACACCTTCTCAGCCAGCAGAGAGGAGTTGAGGTGCCAATGTCCGGGTCCATCTCTACTCCCCCCTAACTGCCCCTGGCCCAACAGTCCCCAGTGATCAGACCATGGGCACCATTCCACCTCCAACACCTTCCAGACATCAGCCCCCCAGTATTCCACCATCAGAATCCAGTCAATCCTTGTACCCAGGCCATTCACCCAATGTATGTAGACCCTGGAGTCACCCCATCATATTCTACCCATATCCCCTAAGGAGCTCAGCCTCTCCACCTCCTCCCATGCATCCAGGCCACCACTTCTCCCTCCTATATTCCTCCCACCATCAGTGCGGTCCAGATGCTGATCCCTAACCATATTAAAATCCCCCCCAAGCATATCAACCCCTTCTGCCAATAGAACACCCTTCTCCAGCATCTCCTCAATCCATACAATCCTCTCCCCCCTAACTGCAGGGCAGTAGCAAGAGCCAACCCTCACCAACTCCCACCCTGGCTGCTGCCAATCTCCCTAGACCAAGTGATCACCCCAGCTCCTGATTCCCTCTAAGTCACCTCTACCCTTCTTCACCAGAATCACCACTTTTCCAAACCAAGCAGTCGCCCCACCCCATTCCTTAGTCCACTTTATCTGATCATCCTCATTCTCACACCAAACATCCTGTAGCAAAAATAGATCAGTCTCCAAACCCTTGAGCCAAGTAAAAATGTTCTTATGCCATCCCGAACCTTGCAACCCATTCACATTCAAAGAGAAAATCTTAGTTGTACTATTTATAAGGAATAATGTTAAAAGGCAAAGTGATCCCATCCTCTACAAGTCCACATTCAGCTCCTCCTGCACCAAGTCTAATTCACATTCAGCAGCTAGTTCCCTTTCCCCTGCTTCCTGTGCTGCCAACCCTCCCAGCAGTTCTACCATCACCTCATCTTCCCTCTCCTCAAATTCCTCTCGATACTCCAGACAGGCCTCCCTCCAGAGCTGCAGACCATGCCTCTCAGCCTAGCAATACCTCGCCTGCTCACCCACCACCACCACCAGCTCTTCCTTCCTCACCTCATCAACCTCATATCCCTCCTCCTTCAAGAGAATCGTAAGAATCTCACCCTTCAGTGCCTCCACCACTCCCTCACCATACAGAATCCGCTCCCAGTGCTCCTCAGACATAACCCATAGGTCCACTTCTCCCAATGCATCTGCCGCGAGGTTATCCATCACCTTGCTCATCCACAGCAAGTTCCCCACCTCCTTCCCTCCTGGAGTCCCTGGCCATCCTGCATCCAACATCATGGTGTCAGCACCCACACTGGCAGCCTCATCCCACTCTTCCTCAGGGACATCCACTAGCTCATCCTCATCCACCGCCACCACCTGTCCCCCTTTTGCCACATCAGAGACCCCAAAATGCACTCGCTGGGCCCCTTTCATCAGTATATTCTCTGATGTTCTTCTCTTCGCCGCCAGGCCCCTCCTGATCAGAGAGGGGGGGGTGGAGTCCAATTCTGGCTCCCAGACCTCGAAGGTGCCATCAGCAAAAGGGTTCTTGCTCAGCCCCTTCCCATCTCCTTCCTTGCCTACCTCCACCTCCCCTACCCCTTTACTAGCCCAGACACTGTCTTCAATACCCCCAGACATCTCAGCCCCAACTGCCTTCTTCTTCACCTTACCTGTCATACTCACCAGTAGCTCCCTCCACCTCCTGTGCCCCTGCACCCACTCCCACTGCCCCTTGTCCATGCAGATACACTTCCCCTCCACTACCTCCAGATGCATCGACTCCTCACACATCTTCCAGGCCCTTACTCTCCTCTCTACAGCTCCACTCATCTCTTCCAATGCCTCCAACAAATCCTCCTCCTCCTCCTCACTCCCCTTCACCCTCGATACCTTACAGATGAAAGCCCCCCACATCAGTACAGAAGGCCAGTCACTCACCTTCCCCATGGCCTCCTTTCCCGCCAGCCGAATTCTGACATCAATATCGCCTATCCTGATCATTGTCCCCTCCCACACCTGAAAGCCAATGTCCACTATGTTGCCATACTCAATTATCACCTCCTCCACCCTCTTTCTAGTCTCCTCCTTAGTCACAGTAGGCACCCCCTTCACCAGAAACTGCACCACCCTGGGGTCCCATTGCAAGCACTGCACCATGAGAACCACCACCTTCCCAACCACGACTCCAGTCTTCAATACCTCATCCAGTGGCCCGGCCTCCTCAAAGCCCACCTCAACCCCCTCCAGACCCTTCAAGAACTTCACCAAAGCCGCCCCAACCACCTGCTTTGAAACAAGTCCCAGAACTATCCTCGCTGTCACCACCAAGCCCCAGAAGCACAAGGTTACCACAAACTCTGAGATCGACTTCTTGAGTAATGGGGTCACTGCCAGCCCCATTACACCATCTGCCAGGTCCCCCTTCCACATCGGGAACCCCTGCCCCACCTGGCCATCAGCCGTCATATCTCTTTTTTTTTCCTGATTCCCCATCACACTCCCATCAACAGTCACACCCCCAGCCACAGCACCGCCAGCCCCTACACCTGCACTCCCAGCTGGAGCACTGCCCCCCCTCCCAAGGCTTACCTTGCCCTTCCCCTCTGCATCACCAGTCCTATTACCAGCTGGCCACCCACTCTCCTTAACCTTGTCGGCGAAGCTTGGGAGACCAGATCTTCCCCCATTGCCACTGGACACCAGTCCCCCTCCAGAGCCTTCTCCATTCCTTAGTCCTCTGAAGGCCCCCATCTCCAGGCCATAACCTCTTCCCACCTGCTGCCAGTCAAAGGCCCTAGATCTACCTGACCTAGTACACACACCTGTATGGTCATTGCTTACCATGTTGCTAATCGCCTTTCACCAAAAACATTGTCAAAAGTGTTGCTTAAGTCTTATGTCACCTGAATGTTACTGGTGAAAGGTGACAAATTGAGATCTGATTTGATTTGAAATATTTATTTGTCTCAAATTCAAAATATAATAACTTATAGAAATATGTCTAAATTTTAATAATATTTATTATACTAGTTTCTCTATTATAAAGTATATTAAATAAGCAAAAATTTATTAAATTTGAATATGTTTTGGTCAAATTATTGAATTTTGAATAATTAGATTTAAATTAGACTTCAAATTTAATTAGTTCTCAATTCAAATTAAATTAAATTAGAGATAAATTTGATTTAATTCAATTCATTCTAAGTACTATCTATATTTGTTGATGGCCTCAGCTCTCTCCACTAACATTCACATCATACAAACTTTGAAACACACTTTTGGATTATTTATTAGAAAAAGCTACTAAGGACATAGTAACAAACAAGTGAGCTGACATATATATGTACTGGGTTGGGTAGATCTGGGGCCTTCAACTGGCAATATATCAGAAGAGGGTATGGATTGGAGATGGGATCTTTCAGGGGTCTGAGTGGGCAGGGCCACTCAGGCAGTAGTGGTGGTACTGACAGAGGAGCAGAAGGGCAGGAGGGGAGAAGTTTTATAGATATGCTGAAGGCTGGAGGATGGCCTGCTGGATCTTATGGTAGTCAGGTAGAGGGGAAGGGAAAATAAAGAGAAGTGGAGGCAAGGAGTTCAGTTTCTCATCCAATAGATAGAAGGGCTGGTGGTGAAGTCACTGGGGGTGGAGGGGGGACTGCTGATAGGGGTATGACAGTGGATCAGAAAAAAAACCCAGATGTGATGGTCAATGGAGAGCCCAGACTATTGGGCCCAAAGTAGATGAGGGACCTGGCTGATGGTGTGACAGGGCTGGCAGTAGTGCTATTACTCAAGAAGTCAACTTTGGCGTTTGTTGTAATCTTGTACTTCTAAGGCTTGGCAGTGATGGTGAGGATAGTTCTGGGGCTTATTACTAAGCAGATGACTGGATCTGCCTCAGTGAGATTTCTAAAGGGGCTGGAGGGAGTTGAGGTGGGATTTGAGAAGGCAGGCCCACTGGAGGATACATTGAAGACAGGAGTAGCTGTAGGGGAGGTAGTGGTCTCTATGGTGCACTGCTTAAGGTGGGACCCCAGGGTGGTTCAGCTTTTGGTGAAGAGGGTACCTACAGTAATAATGGCTGGGACCAGGGGGAGGATTGAGGAGGTGATGGCAGAGTATAGAGATATAGTTGATATTAGATTTCAGATGTGAGAGGAGACCACTCTCAGGACTGGAGATGTGGATGTCAGGATCTGGCTTGCTGAGAAAGAGGCCATGGGGAAGACAAGTGACTAGCCTTCAGTCATGCTGTAGGGAGCCTTCATTTGTAAGATGTCAAGAGTGAAGGGGAGAGAGGAGGAGGAGGAGGATCTGCTGGAGGTATTGGAGGAGCAGAGTAGAGTAGTGGAAAGAAGGGCAAAGGCCTGGAAGGTATATGTAGAGGTGACATACTTGGAGATTGTTGAGAGGAAGCATATTCAAGTGGATAAGAAAATGTGAGAGAGGTCTCAGGGTTGCAAGTTGCAGAGAGAGCTGTTGGCAAAGCTAGGGGGAGAGGTATCAATGTTTGCTGGGGGTAGCAAGGATGCCAGGGGAGCCAAGGCAAGTGCCTGGGCTGACAGAAATGGTGTAGTAGAAGGGGGGGGGTCAAGAGGAGGCCAGGAAGGCACCTAGTAGTGATCTATATAAAGATGATATATTTGAAGTCTAGGAGGAAGACTGGGAGGATTTCTCTTCTCCTTCCTCTCTTATCAGGCAGGGACCTATAGTGAGGAGACAAGGGGCAGTGGATGTACCAATATATAAGGCCCAGCAAGTATGATTTTGAGTTCCTAAGGTAGAAAAGGGGGGTTAGGTAGTGGTGGCTGTAGGTGAGGAGGAACTGGTGGATGTCCCTGAGAAGAGGTGAGATGAGGCTGTGAGCATAGGGGCTGATATACCAATACTGGATGGGGATCGACCAGTGATGCCTGGGGGGAAGGAGGTGGGGAACTTACTCTGGATGTGTCAGATGATAAATAGCTTGGCCACTAAGGAGTTGGGAGAGGTGGACTTGAGGGTGATGAGTGATGAGCATTGGGCAAGGGTCCTATGTAGTGATGGAGTAGTAGAGATATTGAAGGTAGAAGTACTTGCAGTTTTCCTGAAGGAGGAGGGATATGAGGTTGATGAGAAGAGGAAGGCTGAGTTGGCTGTAGTGGCAGGGGAGCAGGCAGTCTACTATTGGATGGAGCAACATGGCCTGCAGCTCTGACAGGATGCCTGTCAAGAGTATTGTGAGGATTTTGAGAAGAAGGAGGAGGAGAAACTGAATGAGCTTCTGGGGGGATTGGAGGCAAGGAGAATTGAGAAGGAGGAGTGAGATGCAGAACATATCTTGGACTTGGCACAGAAGCGAATGGAGGTAGAGCAGTAAAAGAAGTGTGGAGACTTCTCATCTAAACATTATTCCCAATGAACAGTATAACCAACATTTCCTCTCAGCTATGGGGTTCGAGGCAGTATAAGAATATTTTCATTAAGCTTAAGAGACTAGAGGCTGATCTCTTCCTGCTGCAGGATGTATGGTGTGAGAATGATATGGATCAAGTAGAGTGGACTAGAGAACTGTAGCATGGATTGACAAAGTGGTGATATTGGTGCAGAGTGGTAAGGGGGATCTAGGGGGAATTAGGAACTGGGGAGACTACTTGGTATGGAGGAAGTGACATTGACCTGAGTGGGAGCCAGTGAGAGTTGGCTCTTGCTACTGCCTGGTAGCCAGAGATGAGAGAATTGCATAGATTAAGGGGCTCTTAGAGAAGGGCACTTTCTTGGAGGATGGGGTAAATATTCTAGGTGGAGACTTTAATATAGTGTGAAACCCTCAGTTAGATAGAACTGATGGAGGGAGGAGTACTGGTGGAAGAAGTGGTAGCCTGGATGTATAGGAGGAGATAGAGAACCTTAGCTTCTTAGGAGATATGGGCAGAACAAAGTGGGGAGAAAGGAAGATCTACATGCACTGGGTGAATGGCTTAGATATAAGAATTGACTGGATTCTGTTAGCCAAATGCTGGGGCTTGGATGTCTAGAGGTCTCTGGAGGTGGAGTGGTGCCCATGGTCTGATCATTGGGGCCTGTTAGAGCAGGGGCAGTTTGGGGAGAGTGGAGATAGACCCAGATATTGGTACCTTAACTCCTCTCTGCTGGCTGAGAAAATGTTGTGAGATCTATGGATAGAGGACATCTAGGGGAGGATATTGAGCTGAAGACAGGAAGGTGTGGCAGTAGGTGTTTGATGGATAAGGTTGAAAGAAGCTGCAAGAGTATACTGGGGAGGAGCTAGAAGAGATGCTGGGAGGCAGAGAAGGAAAAGAGTGAGGTGTGCTTCAAATTAGTTGGTTAGACTGTAGATGGAATAGGCAGACATGATAAACTCTGGTGAGATGGATGATTGGAGGTTGGTGAGAACTAAGATAGAAGTAGTGGAATTACAACAGGTGCTGAGAAAGGAGAAGGAGGTACATATAAAAGAAATAGCAACTAGGCTGAGGTAGTAGGGACTTGAAGAGGGTGAAAGGCCTACTAGGTACTTATCAAGGCTCCTTAAGGTGAGAAGGGTGAGATATTGATAGGATGGAATTCTTGATGCAGAAGGGGAAATGGTTCATAGTATACAACAGATCTTGGGGGTATTGAAGGAGAGGTAGAGAGGGCTGTAGAGCAAAGAGAAAGGGGGTACTGATGCCAAAACAATTAGTGATACCCTGGAGGATTGGAAGCCATCGCAGGTAGAGAGCCTGGGGAATTTGATCCTACCAGTTCAGGAGGAGGAGATTCAGAGAGTCCTTGCAGTGACTAAGCTTAGAATAGCACCAGGAGAGGATAGATTACTCTGGGACTTTTGGAAGAAGATGACAAGAGTCCCTGAGATATGTATTAGGAGAAATGGTGGCTCTATGTGACCTTATTCTCCTAAATGGTGAGTGGGTTGGAGGGCAGGACTTAGAACTGGTAGCCCTCCTGTATAAGGATAAGGGAGAGAGGAAGGACTGAAAGAATTATTGACTGATCATACTTCTAGATATGGACAGAAAGATGTTTACTAAGGTGATCATGGCAAGATTGCAGAAAGTCACCCAACAGGTGCTGGGGGAGGAGCAGCAGGAATTTGTTGAAGGTAGACTTATCAGAGATAGGACAGCCTGGGTCCATGATATCATTGAAGAAGCACAGACTTGTGGATTAGATGGGAGGTTGGTCTTTCTGAACCAAGAGAAGGCTTATGATCATGTTTGGAGAGTGTGGCTGAGCAAGGTACTGGACAGAATTGGTGTTCTCTCATGATTTTGAGCTTCTATGTTGAATCTGTTGGAGGGGATTTGGGCAGCATTGATGTGTAATGGTCACCAAGATCTGACATTTCCCTTGGAGAGAGGAGTTTCTCAGAGGGATCCAATGTCTCCTATATTATATGTCCTTTCATTGGAGCCTTTGATGGATAGGATTCACAGGAAGGTGGTAGGGCTCTCTATTTACAGTGTGGTATAGAAGATAGGGGCCTTTGCAGATGATATGATGGTTGGACTGGGATCAGTGATAGATGTTGAGGTGCTTAAAGAGACAGTGAAATGGTATGAGGCATACTCTGGAGCAAAACTCAACTAGTATAAGTGTGAGACAATGGTGTTAAGGAATGGGCTAGTGAGAGGGGATATCATAGGAACAATTGTCCCTGTAGGAGAGGTGGAGTAGTATCTGGACATCTTCCTCTCAGTATATGGATCTGTCCTCCCACAGGTGTGGTGGGAGAGGAGGGTGGCCATCTGGGAAGAGGCTCTTAGAAGTTGTGGAGATTGCCACATCTCACTAGTAGGCTGGGTATTGATTCTGAATGTCTACTGGTTCTCTAAGCTGTGGTATATTGCTTATCACTTAGACTTCTCAGCTTGAGTGGTAAAGAGGCTAATGAAGATAGCTAGGGCTTGGATTTGGGCTGGGAGGCAGTCCTAGATCAGTTGGGATACCCTATCATTGCTAGTGGTGAGAGCAGGGCTAGGACTAGTGGATCTTCCTAAGAGGCTCTACAGTCTGAGAGCTTGGTGGCTGAAGCAGGCTACTGAACTGTAGGGAGCAGGATGGGTGCCACTAATGCAGAAGGTGTGAGAGATGAGGTTCTCTCCAAGAGAGTCCTTGGGGGACTTGCTATCATTGGTGGGTCTGAGTGGGAGCTGTCAGTTAAGATATAAAGGCTTTTAGTGAAGAGTAGTAAAAGGAGCTCACTGCATTGGTTTGTGCTGACATAGTAATGAAGAGGAGATCCTGTGGGGTCCAGAGATGTGGAGATGGGACAGACTGCTATTGGGGAGTGCTCTACTGATTGAGTTCAACATTGGTGATGAAGTGGAGTATTAGAGGGGATTGGGTCAGGATATCTGACCTGGCAGTTGACAAGTAGTGGGGATTAGTGAGGAGTGGGACTGGGTAGGAGTCTGGTCATGGAGTACTGAGGTGAGAAGGTGACTTCCTCTCAAGTTCTGGGTAGTATGGTAGAGAATGCTTTGGAGAAATGTTATGTTGAATTTCCATGCTGGGCATCTGGTGAGGAAGACTGGACTGCAAGAAGTATTATAATGTTGGACAAATTGGGGGATTTGTACAGATTCCAGAACATTGGCTAGGAGAGTATAAGGTTCTGGGGGACTTTTGGTTAGCAGTAGGTAGATAGTTGTGGGTTAAGAGGGAACTGGATAGAGAGAGAGGTTGATGGGAAGATTTGAGAACTAGGTTGGTGGGAGGTATGGGCAATGACTGGCTCACTGTAGGGTGGATTTTAGCTATATAGGTAGGGCTGGCTGGACATTGGCTCTTTGTTTTTGAGGAGGGGTGATAGATGGGTCTGCAAGAGAAGTTGTTAAGATGGGAGAGGTTGTTGGGAGATTTATTGATAGAGTAGTGGGTGGGTTGAGATCTCTAGAGTAGGCACCATCACCATCTGGTGGAAGGAATCTGTGAACAGAGTAGTGGATGAGTTGTAATGGTTAATGACTTGGTGGTCTTTAATTATGATGGAGTGGGGGGAGGGGGGCCCTCTAGGGGAATTGGATAGGAGTGGGCTCAATATATTTATATCAGATAGATGGGTGTATTAATAAAGGATGGAGTCCAAGAGACTATATAAAAAAAAAAAAAAACTATCTATATTCATAATAGGTTTTTTTAAGAGAAGCTTACTTATAGATAAAAGTAACTTCTGCTACTATCAAATTATAATAAAACTATATACTGATGGAATTAATATATTATAGATAATTAGAATGGACTATTAGCCCTAAGTTCTGAGTTTTTATAAGAAAGTACTGAGTTCCAATTATCTGTTGTAGTGGTGTAGTCTAAGTATTACTTTTGAGATCTTGTTCTGGAAAAAGATACTGTGCTTGTATCCTAAGTTAATCAGGCTTAGAAGTATTAACAAGTTAGGTCTGAGAGTTCTGTAATAAGAATACTACTTTATTCTTATGTTTGGAGAAAGTAGAGCTAAGGTTATACATAATATACTTAGTATAGAGAGTATTTATACAGATTCAAATTATAATTAAATATAGTATATTGAGTATATCTATATATTATAGTATACCTAACTCAATGAAGGTAAATTACAAGATTGGAGATTAGTGTAATTTGGTTTGAGCCCTCAGTTACTTTGTCAAAAAGCAACAAAATATTCTAAGATTTCTGAAGTCCTTGATGTTTAGTAGTATAATAGTTAAAGCTAGATATCTGCAAATAATTCTGGTAATTTTTTTATTAGGATAAGTTCTTGGGTTTGAGTGGTGATTTGCATATAGTGTGAGTAGTTTCCTTATATGATTTCTGTATGATGATCTCTCATATAGCATAATGATCTCTGTATAGCATAGTAATCTCTAAAAGTATGTGATTTCTGACATGATGATCTTGGCAGTATTTCATATTTAGCAGAGAACTCAATTTGGTAAATAACTCAGATAACTCAAAAATGACAGATGATGTAGATTCTTTCTGAATCAATAGGCAAAAAGTTAACTTTGAATATATCTACCTATAAGGAAAAATTGAAAGAAACCCTATTGAAGTCCTCATTAACAGTAGAGTAAGTAATCATTACCTTGATAAGACTACTGATAAGTTTAGACTTAAGATATAAAAACACTCAAAAGAAAACATTACTATATTTAACTTAGAAACTTTCAAAAATCTATAAGAATTTATTTCTATATCTAGAAGACTATACTACAAAGTAGATCTTCTATATTGTGTATCTTATAGGATATAATCTCATTTTTGGAAAATTCTGGCTCACTTAAGAAAGTTTATATATTGACTAGTAAACTAATATAATCTTTCTAGAACATATTAAGTTATAGTCAGAACAGGCTAAAAAGAAAGTAAAACCCAATATAATATCTCTTTTAGATATATTTTATATTATATAAATATATATTAATATATTTTGTAGAGTTTTTTAATAAAAGAAGAGATTGGAAGAGTGAGCTTTGTAGATAAAGTCAAGGCTGGAGACCAGTCAGTAGGCCTAGATGGATGGCTGTAAGGAGGAAGAAGGTATGGGCTATAGGCTCTGAGAGGGTAACTCTGGGCAACAGTAGTAGTAGGGCTGAGAGAGTAGTGACTGAAGAAGAGAGAGGAACTGCTGATGAAAAGATGACTATTAATCTGGTAAAAATCCAGATATGATAGCTGATGGAAGAAGAGAGGTATGAGGCCCAGAGACTTAGCAGATAGTGTAATAGATCTGGTAGCAGCACTGTTACTCAAGAAATCAGTATCTGAATTTATAGTCACTTTGTACTTCCAAGGCTTAAATATTTCTAAAGAGACTGAAGGAGGTTAAGGTGGGCTTTGAGGAGGAGGATTTGATGCTGAGAGTACTATAGAAAGGAACAGTGGTCAGGGGTATGATAATCTCTATAGTGAGATGCTTATGTTGGGACTCTCAAATAGTTTAGCTAGTGATAGCTAATATATCTACAATAAAGAAAGAGGAGACCAGGAGGTTGATTTTCAATACTATCAAGGAGTATGGGAATATTGTAGATATTCTAGAAGGGTATATATAGAGTTCAGGATAGAGGATATAGATATTAGGCTAAGGCTGGTGGAAAAGAAGAATATAAAGAAGAAGAGAGATTGGTCAGTAATACTGAAGTAAGAGCTAGTGAAGTACAAGGTTTCAAGAGTAAAGAGGATGCTGGAGGAGGAGGAGGATTTTCTGAAGACATTGAAAGATCTAACAGAAGTAATAGAGGGGAGATAGTGAGTATGAAAGGAGTTTGAGACTAGGACAGTGATAGAGATTATTAATGGTAAAAGGGTATATTAAGATCAAACTACTTGAGAGAGAGCTTAAAGAAGGTAGCATTAGAAGAATTTATTGATAGGTTTGGAAGAGGAGTCAAAGGAGGTAGATATCACTAAGAGAGTTGGTTCAAGGACCAGTGCCTGGATAGGAGAGAAGATGATGACTCAAGTAGAGGTCCTGGATAAGGGTATAGTTTAAGAGTTGAGCATAGTAGCTAAAGATAAGATGATGGCAGAAGGGACTCAAGTTTGATATGGAGCTCCAACAGTAGGGGAATGATAAGCTGTAGGATATACTAGAGGAGGACTGGGATGAGTTGGTAAGAATGAATACTGATGAAGGTCAGAAAGTAGAGAAATAGAGAGTAGTTCTGAGAGTGAAAGAGATAATTGGAGATGAGAAATAATTATAGAAGGCACTGATGAATATTGTAGCTAATGAGTTGAGAGAGGTTGATTTTTATATTGTTAGTGAGATATACTGGAGTACTGTCTTGTGGGGTAAGAATATAGTATGAAAGCTCTAGAATAAGTTAATAGTAACTCTGTTGAAAACAGAGAAGTATGAGATTGATGAGAATAGAGAGACAGTACTGAAAATTATAAATGAGTATATAGCTTACCATAGAGCCTAAGGAAAGAGTTAGCAAAATAGCAAATAGTATATGAGAAATACAGATCTTCTATAGTTAAGAGAACTGTCTAGAGATATTAATAGCTCTGAATACTCAGCAGGGAGAGATAGATGAGCTTAAGGCTGAGAGAAACTTAGATGTAACTAGTAATATAGTAAGTATGGAATTGTAGAGTAAGAGGACTTTCTATATATATTATTCAATATGAATAGTATAACTAGAATCTTCTCTTTAAATGTTAATAAGTTATAGAGGGCAGTGAGATAGCAGGACATTTCTCTTAATTGAGGAGGCTGGATACTGATCTGTTTTTGCTTCAGAATGTGGGATGTGATGAGGACTTAGATATACAGGACTGGATGAGGGAATAGAGAAGGGGTAGTAGTATAGAAGGGCAAAGTGGGCATTATAATTAAAAGAGAAAAAGGAGACATTGGGGATATTAGACATTGAGAGAGCAGAGTGGTGTGGGGAATATTGAAGAAAGTAGGTTAGGGCCTGATAGTAGTCAGGTCCTGCTATGGTCCAGTAGAAAGAGCAGCTCAATTAGAGTAGATATGTAGATTTCAGAACTCAGGCAGACTGGTGGAGACAGGGATTAATTATCTGAGTAGAGACTTCAATATAATTTATAATGGCAAACTGAATAGAACTGATGATGGGAGGGGATTGGCTGAGAGAAGTGTGGGAATAGAGAGTTGGGAGGAGATTAAAAGACTTAGCTTTCTAGTGGATACTAACTGATAGGAGTAGGAAGATTACCAGATTTATACTTACTGAGTAGATGGGCTTAGCTCTCAGATTGACTGAATTCTGACTGCTGAGTACTAAGGGGGTAATGTCTGGAGTTCACTAGAGACTGTTTGATATCTATAATCTAATTATTAAGGCCTCCTGAGACATAGAGGGTTTGGAGGAAGTGGGGAGAGATCTGGGTATTTATCTGAATACTTTATTATTAGATAAATCCTCTCTGTAAGATATCTGGGTAGTAGATATTAGATCTAGGGTTCTTGGTTAGTATATGGCAGGCCTTACTATTGGAGATCAGTAATATCAGCTGAAGTCTATACTCAACTTTTCTGAAAAGAGGCAGAGAGAGTATAGAGTACTCAAAGACAGTACTATATATAATAGACCTTATGCTAATTAAAGGAGTTGTTGTTAGGGTAAAGTGGACTACTAGAGGATAAGAAGATAGTAGATTAGAGAGTTTAGCATATCAGGCTAGAGGTAGAGTTTGCTATAGAGAAAGGAAGATATATAGATAAAGAGTATAGTAGTCTGCCTATAGTAGCAAGAGCTGGAGGAGAAGAGATAACCTACAAAGTTTTTGTCAAGGCTTCTTCAGGTGAGGAGAGTATGACAGAAGTAGGATGGAGTGTTGGATGAGTCAGAGGAGCTGATGATGGGGACTTAGAATATCTTGGATCAATTGAGTGAATGCTGGGGATAATTGTAAAGTAAGGAGGAGAGTGGAGAGGATATATAGACCATTGAGCAGCATCTTGAAAACTAGTATCTAGATCTGGCTGAGAGTCTGGGGGAGCTTGGGATACTGGTTCAAGAGGAGGAGAATTTTCAGATTTTGGCTATAATGAGTCTCAAGATAGCCCCTGGAGAAGATGGTCTGCTCTGGGATTTCTCAAAGTAAATGATAAGTATTGAAGTGATATTACAGATGTGTAATAAAGTTATAGACTCTAAAGTATGAATTGGGGGACAGTATCTGGGACTTATAGCTTTATGGTATAAGAATAAATAAAGAAGAGAGAAGTGGAAGAACTGGAGGCTGATCATACTTCTAGATATAGATCATAAGCTGGTTATGAAGATTTTAGTGACCAGGTTATAGAGAGTAGCTCAGTGAGTGCTAGAAGAGGAATAAGGAACTTTGTTTATGGTCACTTGATCTGAGATAAGACAGTATGGGTCTATGGTATCATTGAGAGAGTGAGAGCTGCTGAGGTAGATAGTCACCTAGTATTTCTGAACCAAGAGAAGACATATGATAAAGTTTGATATGTATGACTAGACAGAGTACTAAAGCATATTGGGGTCTTTCCAGACTTTTAGTAGTCTTTGATCAGTCTATTAGAGGAGAGTCAAGTGGCTATCCTAGTTAATAGATATAGGAGAGTTTCATTCTCCCTAAGTAGAGGAGTATCACAGGGTGATCCACTATTACCCATTCTCTATGCCCTCTCCTTAGAGTCTTTATTGAATAGAATTTGGCATAAGGTGGAGGGGTTAGACATTCTTGGAGTAAATTGGAAGGTGGGAGCCTTTGCAGATAATATAATAGTCAGACTAAGCTCTATGGGAGATGTGGTGAAATTAAAGAGGACAGTAGAATAGTATGAAGAGTGCTTGGAGGCTAAGTCCAATTGATACAAATATAAGACTCTGGTGCTAAGAGGAGAAATAGTAGGAGGAGATTGATAGAAATAATTGTTTTGATAAGAGAGGCAGTTTGTTATCTAGAGATCTATTTCTCAGTATATACCTCTCTGCTGCTCTGGGTATAGTGGAAGCAGTGGTTAGTAGAGTGGGAAAATATACTCCTGAGCTGGAGTGATCAGTATATCTCTCTGACAGAGAGGGTGATAGTATTGAATATATATTGGTTACCTAAGCTATAGTATCTGAGATATTATTTGAACTTTCTAGTATAAATAGTGAAGAAACTTTTGAAGATAGTTAGAACTTAGATTTGGATTGAATATTATAGTCAGATTGGATAGAAGATATTGATACTATTAGTGGATCAGGGAGACCTCAGTCTTGTGGACTTTACTGAGCACTTACACTACTTAAGAATATGATAGCTGAAGTATACTAGTGAGCTGAGAGAATGTGAATAGATTCCTTTTATACAGAGGGTGTGTGAGATATAGTTCTCTCCCAGGGGAGTATTAGATGACTTGCTCTCTCTAGTAATACTCAAGAAGAGCTATAGGATATATTATAAGGGCTTCTGGTAGAGAGTAATTGATAGAGCCTATTATATTGATATCTGCTGACAAAGTAATAAGAGTGAGAAGGAATAGAGACTCCAGATATAGAGGTAAGACTATCTACTATTGGGGGGTACTTCAGTAGATAACTTCAGTCTTGAGAATAGTATAGAGTATCTTTGAGAATATGAGAGAGATCTATGGCTGGAGGCCTGACAGGTAGTGGGAATTAGTAAAGAGTAAAACTGGGCTAGTATTTAGTCATAGAGTAAGATAGTAATATGGTGGCTTCTACAAGTTCTGGGTGGTATAGTGGAGGCTTCTGCAGTAGAATATAATGTTAAACTTTCAGTCAGGATATCTGGTAGAAGGGAGTGCCTTTGATTACAAAAAGTGCTATAATGTCAGATAGGAGAGTAGGGTGATACAGACCCTAAAATATTAGCTAGAAGAGTATGAGATCTTAGCAGACTTCTGAGAGATGATCAAAGGCCAGCTGGGAGTACAACAGTCTGTAAGAGAGATAGAGGAGCAATGGGCTAAGATACTAAGAACAAACCAAAAACAAGATCACTGTCACTATTTTTGTAATTATTAAATATCAATGGAATTCTATCAAACTACTCTCTATCAATATATAAATCTCTAGAGACTCAGACCAAAATGAAGCCCAATAATATTTTAGAAGAATCTAATATTTCTAGGCCCTTTGCTACTAATAATAATTAAAAGAGTACTATGAGATTGGATATATTATCTATTAATAAGCTACTTTCAGTAGTACTAAATAATGAGCCTATCTTTTTATTGTATATTATTATCAAAAGATTTTATATCCTTTTCTATATCTGACTCTAAGTGCTCAACTATGTATCTCTATAGAGTATCCTTTGAGAATATTGTCAATTTGAGTAATGAACAATAGAGCAATATTATTTTTTAAGTAGTTCAGTATACTGCTCTTCAGTTTGACGAATATCTAGAGTTTAGTACTAAATTCAATGAGTAAGTTCAGATAAAGAAGAGAAGGATATAATAAATCATTACATATCTATAAGCTACTGAAAATTCCAATGAAATTTCTAATTGAAATTTCTATAGAATTTCTTATAGAATTTCCAACTAGTTATTATAGATACCAAATATCTGAATATAGTATAACTATATATAGATATATATCCAGTATACTATATTTAGTTATAGCTTTAAATCTATATAAATATTCTCTATACTGAGTATAGTATAACCTCAGCTCTGCTTTTCTTAAATATAAGAATAAAGTAGTATTCTTATTATAGAACTCTCAGATCTGACTTATTAATAATTCTAAGTCTGATCAACTTGGGATACAAATACAGTACTTTCACTAGTACAAGAACCTGAAAGTGATACTTGGACTTAGTGCCCCCAACAAATTGAATCAAAGGTTCAATTCAATTTGAGATCTAATTTGAACTCTATTTTTCAAAATATAATAATTTGATAAATACATATCCAAATTTAATGATCTTTAACTTGTTAGATTTCTCTTATATAGGGAAATCTAATAAGCTAAATATTATTGAATTTGGATGTATATTCATTGAGTTATAATATTTTGAAAAATAGGGTTCAAATCAGACCCTCAATTTGATTTGAATTTAATTTGATTTGAACTTAATTTGAATTGATTCAATTCATTTGAAAGTACTGCTTGAACTATACTACTACAATAGATAATTAAAACTTAGCACTTTTTTATAAGTACTCAGAACTTAGGGCTAATAGTTATCTTAATTATCTGCAATATATTAATTCTATCAGCATATAGTTTTATTATATATTCTATGCTTATCAAGCTTGAAATTATAAATAAGTTGGTTCTAAGATATCTGAGTAAGAATATTGATTTATTCTTAAGAAGAGAAAGTAGAGCTAAGATTACAATTTACTCAATATAGAGAGTATTTATATAAGTTGGAGAGCTATGGCTAAATGTAATATACTGGATATACATAATTATATATGGTTACATATACTATATAAGGTATATAATTACTATATTAGAATTTCTATTAGAAATTCTATTGTAAATTTCATCAGAAATTCCATTGAAACTTTCAGTAATTTGTTGCCATATAATAATCTGTTACATTAATACTCAATACAATTTTTAGATAATTTTATAAAGTTAATATATATTTAAACTTCTTCTACTTTATTAAAATAAAAAATCAAGAAGTATATCTCATCTATATTATATTGTTTTATTAGAGCCATGTATTTAGAATGTTATCATTATAAATTAATAAGAATAAACGGTTTGTATTAGCTGGAATGCTTTGTTACTTGTATTTGTTTTACCTCACACTCTCATATATTATTATATTGGGTTATGAAGTTTTCCCGACCAAAGGGTTCCTTCCACATCATATTTATTATATGGTAGTAATCCATTATGGAATGATGTTACAATTGACGATACGTCACTGGAGGGCAATTAGATCTATTTTTTTTTTTTTTTTTGACCTGACGAAACGGCAGCGTTTAGCATATATCAGGGTGATTGGCACAGACACAATCCTGCACGCACGTTTGATATTCATCCTTGCGCATAGCCTTGGTAGCGGTGCAGGAGCACGTGACGCTTGAGAGCAAAAGCTTAGGGCTTGCAAGGAGACGCTCTGGTGGCTAGAAGGATTCAAGCGTGCATCAAACAAATCAAATTACTCACGGCTAACCTCTCCATGGACGGACTCTTCTTCCGCTATGGGGAAAACGACGACGGTGGGACGGCAACGGCAGGGCGATGAATGAGAACTTCACAATGATGAGACGGATTTGGATGGTGCTGATTCGACTAGTGATTCCGTCCGCTTTTATACCATCTGGCGGACCGCTTGGCTCTTCAAGTAACCCTAGTCACTTGGTGTCTCGTTGCTTCTTGGTTACTTATGCTCTTGATGGGGTAACTGACTGCGTCATCCGCGTGTGGTTTCTCCTTGACGTTGCTGTAAATTAGTCCTTATGGGGTTGCGCCCTTCTCGTTGTATATACGAGTCCGCGGTGGTAAGACCCGGCATGTCACATCGTTGGGGCAATACGACTACCATAGCCACAGAAAATTCTAAGTCACTTGTAAAAAAAGTGACTTAAATTGGTGATGCTCAAGCATGTCTACCAGTATGCTTTACAAGTAGTAGGAACCAGGTTCTAGGCTTGTACCTTGGGAGTGCATAGACGTCGGTCATGACTGCGTATAGAGATAAGATATACATATACATATATATATATATTTGGTCATAACTCCAAACGGCAAAAAAAAGTAAGTTCTTGTAGCGATGTGACCAGCATGTGAACGAAATGCATAATACATAACCTTGAGATGGCGCGTTAGATGGTCACGAAATCCTAATTTAGCAATTTGGTATACGACAACAGGTTGACATAGGAAACACACAGGATAATAATATCCAATGTATTGCAGTAGAATTCAAATGTATAAATACATGGAGATATGCTATTGCATTTCATTCATCATGCGAACTTCTGTACTTATTTGATTACCACACCACATAAAGTATAGTCCAGACCAGATATGAACGATATATCAATTGTATGTATGTATAAATTGGAAAGGACATTTATTTTCATTCTGGATAACAGAGTTCATGTAATACCCGGGGACTTGCAGTACAAAACCACGGCCGAATTTAAATATCTCCATGAAGAGGGGAGAGACACCTTTGGCGCGCTGCTGCTGGCGCTCGATAAAGCTGGACAAGGTCGGTTTGGGTTTGAGGGACTATCGTGGATATGGTGGTGTACTTGTTCTCGTTGACAAGGGTTATGCTGCTACGAAGTGCACAATGGCTAGCTTCCGCGTTCATCCCTAAACGACCAGATTATTGCCGTAGCACTCAAACTGACTGACAATCGCACCTACGTGCCTGATCAACAATGTTGTCTCCACTCGTAGCTCGGCTTTTTTTTTTTTTTTTTTTTTTTTTTTTTTTTTTTTTGTTCTGCACGCATATCAACCATTATTGATATAATATCTGGGGAAGACCCAAGCTCTCATCATGTTGGAACTCACCAGGGAGTTCTATTGACTGCCTGATTTCTCTCCAACGCCTTGCTCGTTATATGTTATATACGCACTTGATGTGTACAAAATGCCGAGTACCTGTTAGTAAGTTTTTTTTTTTTTTTTTTTTTTTTTTTTTTACACATTACAGCCATGCGATATTCACACCCCCAACCCCCGTCCCTCACGCTCAAGTTCTTCTTAATTGCGACGTGGATATAAATGAGGCAGGGTGGATTGGCAAAAGCGATGTCATGATGTTATATGTGTTTGAATCTCACCAAGCAAGCTCCCTAACTACTACCATCCTTATTTTCAACCTTCAACTTCTGCAAGTCTTCCTCCACGTCACCCCGTCTCTGAGCTGACCAATCCCGGTCTCCAGGCGTTTCTTTCCACTCGCTCTACGGAGTAGGAATATTAGAGTGAAGCAAGTTAAACGGGCAACGGGTATTGTTGTTCTATATATCGTGATATGCAGGATTTATTTTATAAATAAATTGTATTGTCGATGACCTGTTTTTAATGTCCCGAATCCCAAATGTGCTTCAATTCACTTTTTAACATCAAGGTGGGATATTTATTGCAGTTTTTCTGAGATAAATGGGTTATTGTTATTATTGTTGTTGGGCAATATTTGGATGCAGAATTAATGGGAGACTATTTGTGTAAGGAATACGATGATAGTGTTCCAACAGCAAAAACCTTTATATCTCCACGACACTCTTCCTTGCTTACTCGTTTGTTAGGTGAAATTTCAAGATCAAAAGTCATGACTAATAGGAGCATACCTTGAATATTCGAGTGCTCCAACATTCATAAAAGACTACCGGTATTAGCTCTCAACCGTACCTTCATACTTTTGTGGCTGTATAAAACAGACGATATCGTCGTCCCAAGCCTTCCTCGTCAAGTATACAGCCCCGTCGCATTTTCATCAATCTCGCTGTCAAATTGGTCTCTGACCCTAAGTAGTCGTTGTACGGCAGTTCTGCATGCATCGAGTCCATTTAGTGGGAGCGAACGAAGGCGTCAATCACCGCTCCACGACCCACCCACAAATAGCAACCCCTTTCA
>RBNI01000435.1:0-31325 GCA_003990745.1 Jimgerdemannia flammicorona | reverse complement strand
CAACAACAGATACAGGAGTTGATAGAAGAGTACAAGGATATATTTACCACCACATATGATAACTTCCCACCATATCAATATGGAGAACACCCTATACATACTGGAGATGCGAAACCTATCCGACAGCACCCTTACCGAACACCACACTACCTGATCGAATTCGAACAACAACACATAGATGAAATACTAAAGAATAGAGTTATCCGACCCTCAACAAGCCCCTGGGCCTCACCGGCAATCATTGTACCAAAGAAAGGAGGATGGAGATTAGTTGTGGACTTCAGAAAACTCAACAAAGTCACTACAGAAGATGCCTACCCACTGCCAAGAATCGATGACCTCCTCAATGCCCTCGGAAAAGCCAAGTACATGACTACCACTGATCAGTTTCAAGGATTCCAAGTAATACCCATCGCCAAGGATGATATCTGCAAGACTGCCTTCATCACCAGACGAGGACAGTATGAATACCTCCGAATGCCTTTTGGACTCTGCAATGCACCAGCCTCATTCCAACGAATGATGAACCATATCTACCGGGACCTCATTGGAAGAAATGTGCTAGTCTACATAGATGATGTAATCATCTGCTCTGAGACATTTGAGCAGCACTTGCAAGACCTCTACGAAGTATTTGATACCATCCGAAGCTCAGGACTCAGACTCAATACCAAGAAATGCTTCTTTGGGAAACACCAAGTCGAATATCTGGGATATGTTGTCTCAGCTCAAGGTACACATGCCGACCCTCGCAAGGTGGAGAAAGTCAAGAACTACCCAACCCCGATCTCGCCAAAGGAGACCCTGTCTTTCCTCATGCTAGCATCCTACTATCGGCGATTCATTCCAAGATTTTCAGATAAGGCAGCACCTCTCCGGGACATCTCCAAGAAGGACCAACCATTCTACTGGAAATAAGACCAACAGAAGTCGTTTGATCTACTCAAGAAGGCCCTCACTGAAGCCCCTGTTCTGGTGCGACCAGATTTCAGCAAACCATTCATCCTGGCAACTCCTTCAACTGAGATTTCGCTTTTGGCCAGCCTGCTCCTGGTCTTGATAATTCCAGCATGGTTCTCTGGTAGCTTGGCTCCAATTCCAGTGCCAAGTAGGGTGGTGGTCTGTGGTTCAAGGGTAGTATCTTGAATGCTGGCAAGATCCATTCCTATGGCTCCTTCAGTCTTGTATTCTGGGATCTTGGCTCAGGGTGAAACTTCTTGACCTTGAGAGTGATGTCGGATTCTTGTTCCTCCTCATCATCACTGTCAGTCTGAAGCTCTGGGGGCTGGTCATCTTCTTCAGCTTTCCTTTTTACTTTGGCGGCTTCTTGCTCATATTTCTGTTGGTGGATTTTCCTGACTTCACTGATACAGGACCAGTAGTCATTCAGGTGTTCAGAGCAGTACATCCTAGTATCATGGGGGAATCTTCCTTGAGGGGCATAGCCATTGATGATCTTGTTGTACTGTTGCTCATCTGTGAGCTTGGGTGTCTTGTTCTTGTTCTTATTCTTGTTCATCAAGTGCATGAAGACCTCTGTGTCCTCTTCATCTCCTTCCTCCATATCTGATAGAACTCCTTTGTAGACATTGATAGAGACTCATACCTTTCTTCCTCTATAGTTGATCTGTATCTTCTGAGCATTGAGGTCAATGATGGCCTTGGCCTTGTGAAGCCATTGGTTGCCAATGAGGATGTTATAGTTGGTGGCACTTGTGATAATCACATCTACTGGGATAGTAGCTCCTCCTATCTTGATAGGGACTTCTCAGATTTTGCCAAGGGGGGTAGCTCATGTACCATCTGCTATGACATAGACCATCTTGGTGGACTCTTCTATATCCCAGCCTAAGCTGTCAATTGCCTTCTTACTCATGAGGCATCCTCTAGCACTAGTATCAATGATGGCATCAAAGATATAGTTTTCAATCTGATAGGGGGTATAGGCTGATGTCTTGCACTAGTCTTCAGATTCTTCACCTGAGTTCTTGGATTCTTCCTGTGTATTGTGAGCTTCCACAATCTTGTACTCTTGATTCTTGGTAGTAGTTGCAAGTCCTACTCTCAACTGTTGTCTGAAGGCAGGGACTTTGGCTAGTTGTCCAAAGGTAGCATTGACCTTCTGTTCCTTGAGGTCCTTGTAGATATCATACTGGTAGATCTTGGTCTTGTACAGCTTCTGTTCCTTCTTACTTTCACTTTCTCCTGAGACTGGAGTAGTGTCTTCTATGATTTGGTGAGCAGCTTCATTTAACTCCATATCTTGATCAATCTTCTCAGGTTGGGTCTTACTTTGAATAATGACAGCTGGGTCTTCTTTGGTCTTCCAACTGGCTTTCTATTGCTCTTCTTGTCATAGAGCTTGGACTGGGTTCTGGTACCTTCAGTAGCAGAGTAAAATTCAAGCTCCTCATAGTATTCTTAATCATCAGTGCCACCAATCTCCTCAATGACTACTGCATTGGTTTGTTCTCTTGTTCTGCTAGTATTACTTGGTTGGGCTTTACATCTTGTTTTGGTCATGCAACTCTTTGCATAGTGGCCTTCTTCTCCACATCTGAAGCATGTGATATTACGTTCTTCTGTAGCAACTGCAAATCTCTGCACTGGTCTCCTGTTGGCGCTTTGGACTTCACTAACAATATCACTAAGGTATACAGTCATCTCAGCAAACTGCTTGGCAAGTTCTTCCACTGGGTCAGCTTTGGCTGTCTTGGGAGTAGGTGGGATTGGTTGTTTGTTTATAACTATGGCAGGTATGAAACTAGTTGGCTTTGATGGCTCTATCTTGATGCCAGTTATTTTCTCTATTGAGTGTTCAGCAGGGTGTCTGGCAGTCTAATATCTCTGTGCAAAGACCACTTTCTGATCAAGGGTCAGTGCAGCTGGGGTAGACCAGATTGCTAGAGCAATTTCAGGGTGAACTCCTTTGAGGAAGGTTGAATCTGCTATTTGTTCCTTAAGGCAGTCATCATAACCAGCCAAGACAATCTGGTAGCAGATTCAGGTATAGAATGAGTTGTGATCTTCACTAAGTCTCTGGCAGATAGTATTGAGTTGATTCTTGAGAGCTTGCTTGATCTCTTCAGTATAGTATATTGTTCTGAGGAAGGCCTTCATATTGGCAAGTTTGGCTGCACCAGTATCAGCAATGGTGGCTGTATTGAACTTGTCTCTGGCAGGTCCTCTGAGGCTGACTGGTAGAAGGGCCAATTGAGCCTCCACACCAAGGGCTCATATGGCAGCGAATTGTTCAAAGTCTTCAATGAAGGTCAGGATTGACTCTTCAGTAGTATATCCATAGAATGTGGGGGGACGCATTTCCATCTTGTCTTGTATTCTTGCAGGGGTGACTCTTGTAGTCAGGGTAATTGTTGTGGGGGTTGTTCGTTTTTCAGCTTGAAAGTGAGGGATTTGTCTTGAATCACCAGCCAATGGGCACCAAGTTGTCATGTAGTGGTCGCTGAGTCCTTCTAATACACCAGATTCTCTTCAAGGTATATCTCTTAGACTAACTCAAGTTTGTTATAAGCCCAAGGTCTTATAGTCCTCAAACTTCTTATCTTAAACTGTCTTGTTATCTCTTAGATTGCTTGCAAGGAAGTGTGAGTGAACTGGATAGAACTGACTTTATTTCAGAGTAAATAAGAGGGGTATTTATACAAAATATAATTTAATGATTGCTAAGATATAAAGCTAAATATAAATTCCAATAACTAAAACTACTAAGTTCCAGGGTTAGCACTGATAGTTGTACAGGTTCAGGATACTGGTATAATTCAGTATTATATCAGAATACTGGTACTGGAATAATTTTATGTCACCTCAGAATGCCAGTGCTGGTATTATTCAATGTTATATCAAAATACTGGTGCTGGTATTATTCAGTGTATTAAAGAACTTAGAGCAGAAAGTTTAGGACCATGGAGGCTTCATCCTCGTCATCAGAGGTCAGAATATCTTCAAAGGAGATGAGGTCCATGAATTCATCATTTTCATGTGCTTCAATGTCACATGAGATGACATCATTGCCAATGACGTCATCACTTTCGGTAGTGGGAAGGAGGTCTGGAGCTCTCCAGTCTATGAGGTTCTCTTTCACAAAATAGGGGACAAATGTGGGGTCTTGGAGAGATCTAACTTAGATGCTTGGGCCTTGGAATACTGAGATCAATCCTTGCAGGAATTGGTCTGGGTTATCTTGGAGAATGGGGTGCCAGAAGTCTTTTACTTCATCACTATTGAGGGTGATAGTGGACTGGGCTTCTGTAGCCACCCTGACTTCTAGTGCATTGATACAGTAGGATGACAGGTCTCTGAAATCTGAGACTCTTACATACTCCAAGTTGGGGATCAACTATGGTGAATGCCTGAAGATCTGATAGATCTTCTTAGCTGTCCTTGTTTCACATATATCCATGGGAGTGGCATCTTGTAGATCTTGAGTGCTGGCCTATGGGAACTCCCAGTAGAGGAGGTTTCCTATTTCATACTCCTGCCATATTTGGAGGTATTCAGTAGCAATGGTGATCCTTGTTTCCATTTTATAGCAGTAGAGGATAAAGTGATAGAGATCTGCAGTACCCAGATTGATACTAGGAGTCCTTCTTGAGTGGGTCCTCATGGCTCTTCTGATGTCTTGGAACATCCTTTCTTCAACTGAGGTGCCTTGGTGGTTCCTTGACCTTGAGGTTTGGTGGATAGCAGGCATTTTGTTTGTAGTAAGTCTTTGAGCTATTTTAGGATTGGTGGGTTTTGTGGGTTGCTGCTACTGCAGTTCCTTGATCCTTCTTTTATATTCCTCAAAATGCTTGTACTGTGATCACAATGACTCACAGTTGGTCATCATTACTCATCTCGTATGCTGTATGATCTTCTTGTGCTCCAATCTGGTGGCTTGTGAGGAAAGGCTGTCTCCTGTGCTGATATCATCATTCTGGGGTCACTGTTACACTATCCATATTTCTTATATATATAGATACTTATTTCTCTAATATTATATATAAGCTAAAGTTCTTCTCATTTGAGCTCTAGTTTGGTAACAAAGTTTATTTTGATCATACTTCTCTAAACTAATACTTGATCTCTAATCTTAATCTTCTGAATCTTCTGCTTCTGATTATAGTATTTCTTTTATCTTTTCTGAGCCTTAATTATCTAGACTCAAGATTGATTATATAATTGTTCTTCCTTTTCAGAAGATCTCTGAGGTTTTCATAATCAGTAGTTCTGGGTTTCTTTAGCCAATATTATCTCAAATAACTTTATTTGATAGAGGTGGTAGAGGTATTTCAAATTTCCAATAAAATCTCAGATAAGTAGAGATCTCAGTTGGTAGAAGTGACTTAGGTAGATCTCTTCTTTATGGTCTGGTTCATTTGTTCTATTATACTATTAATTTGTAGATAGTATAATGTAATCTATTTAGATAGATCTTATAAATTTAAGTATAACTTGTGATTATATATATTATAGATGAATTTTGTATCTTAGTCAGAGATAAGTTCTTCTAGAGATCTATATCTGAGTATGAGGTCATAGAGGAGGCCAATAATATTCAAGGTATCAGTAACTTCTATTTGAAAAGCTTTAGATAATTTGATTAAATATTCTATATAAATTAGTTCTTCTTAGTATAACTGGTAGGAGTCCTATAATATCTACTTTCTATCTTTGAAAAATATAAACTAGTAGTGTGATTTATTGTAGTAGTGCTTCATAGTTCTTCATTTTTTTTATTTTATTTTTTTTTCTATTGAGCACTAGACTTCTTTATTAACTAATTAAAATAAATACATAGTTCTCATACTATACTGATAGCCCTAACTCATCTCACTCTATCTTATTCTACCCTAATATACTCTCTCTTCTCCACTCTCACTCTCTCAAAAATAACTATATTATTAACCACAATAACTCACTCACTATTTCTCTCACATATCTCCTCTATCAAGTACTAATAGTGATCTCTCTGAGGGCCCCACCCGCTCTATTAGTCAGACAGTACATTTACCATCAGTCTCTTCTATCTTACTACCTTTTCTCTCAAGATCATCTGTCTCTCATCTTTGAACACATACATATAGCCAGTATTTAGTCAATTCTATCTATATGGCCAATACTTTCCAAATAGTGAGTCACTCATTACTAATATACTCTACCAACTATTTTTTTAAGTTATCATATCTACTCACCTCTCTATCAGTATACCATTTCACTCTCAGATAGCTCTCAACTATTACTCAGAAGTTACCAAGTATCTTGCACTACTTAGCCAATATTGAGGTATCTGTATAGTTCCTCTCTTCTTTCCTATATTAAAAAAATTCTCACTTGAAACTTTCTCCTTCTACCAAATATCTCAACTGAAGGTTCCAATAGAAGCCTGCATAACCTCTATATTGTAGGACTCTATTTGGCCTCATTATTATTACTATACTAATATAAATCAATATAGTGAGCTCTCTCTACTACCCCTTATCAGAATCTCCTATATCTCAAGTATCTACTATTTCTCAGTCTAACTAATGACAGCAAATCTTCAAAAGATCCTCTAGATAATCTCACCTTTCAGACCCTCTGTATCAATGGCACTCATTCTTCTCCTATAAGCTCTATAGCTTACTTCAACTATTAAGCCCTAAGACAATATATATATATATTCTTTTCAAAAAGTTCACCAAATCTAAATCTCCTCTGTCTATCAGATTTACCAAGACCTCTCAACTTATATTACTCTACCTCCTAGCCCAAATCTAGTTCTTAGTCATTTTTTTTTTTTTTTTTTTTTTTTTTTTTTTTTTTTTTATGGTCACTTGGACTCCGTCTTTATTACCAGTCTATGAATAAGTATACAATATCCCCACCTACTATCTGATCCCCATAGGGGAGCCCCTCCCCATCCTTTCACGAATAAAAATCACCCTCTCACCAATGACTCCAACTCTCCCACTGCTCTGTCCACAGATTATCTCCACCAAGCGGCACCTCCGACCCCTCTGCAGCCCCCAACCAAGCCACCAGCCTGTCAAGGTGTCTTCCATAAGACTCTGCCACCATGCCAACTGACTCTTCAAGCTCTGTCACCTCCCATCCTCAAAAACAAATAGCCAGTAATTAGCCAGCCCAACCCAAATAGCCAATGCCCAACCTAAGGTAATCCACTCCTTTCCTACCCCTCCTACCAATCAATCCCTCAAGTCCTCCCACCTCCCCCATACTTCATCTCTCCTATGCCTCACCCCCAAGTAGTCCCCAATGGCTTGCCAAAAGTCTCCCAACACCTCACACTCTCCTAGCCAATGTTCTGACATCTGTACAAAGCCCCCTTCTTGCCCTACATTGTGGAACTCCTTACAGTCAAAGCAACCCCTAGTGCCCTAAGCAGAAGTTGAGCATTACATTCCTCCTCAGCATGTGCCACCAGACCACCCAGTACTTTGGTGGTATCTATTTTCATACTGTGGCACTCCAGATCCAAACACCATACCAGTTCCACTCTTCTCCAATTCCAACTCCTTGCCAACCACTAGGCCACAGATCCTGGCCTGGTCCCCTCTGGTATTCTATTCCATCACCAATATCAAACTCAAGTAAAGACATACTGCCCAGCAGTATGCCATCCCATCTCTACATTGCCAGGTCCCAAGCCTCCTCCCCCTCATTCTCCTGCCAGTGAATACCAATGCAGTGTGCCCCCTCTACTATCCCTCACCAGAAACCTCTATATTGCAATTGTGCAGTGTTTTGAAGTCCAACCAATGAGAGAAGATCACCAGTTGAGTCTCTCAGTGATGACTGCCTCTCCCAGACCTTCTGTATCAGGGGAACCCAACTCTCTCCTCGCAACTCCACCACCCTCTTAAGCCACCATACTCTCAAGCAGTATAGTCATTTGGGAAAGTCCACCAGCCCAAGACCACCTCTTGCCACTGGTAGGGACAAGGTCTCCCAACCAATCTGGCTCCGTCTACCAGCTCAAATCCATCCCTTGGCCACCTTCACCAATCTCTTCACCACTCAGGCTGGGAAGTCCAGATGATAAGCCAAATACCACAGCTCCGGCAGCTAATATACATTCAAAATCAAGACCCATCCCACCAGAGAAAAGTGTCCCCTCAGGTCCTCCTCCCAAATTCCAATTCGCTGCTCTCACTAAAGCCTGGGCAGAACTGACCCATAGACTGACAAATAGATGCCCAAGTACCACACTGCCTCACTGGTGGGGACAATTGTTCCTATAACTTCTCCTTCCACCAGGCCATTGCCTAGCACCATTGTTTCACACTTGTGTCAATTCAGCTTCACCCCAGAGTTCTCCTCATACCACTCCACTGTCTTCTTGAGCTTCTCAACATCAGCAATCGATCCCAAACCAACCACCATATCATCTGCAAAGGCCCCAACTTTCCACCCAATACCATAAATAGAGAGCCTCACTATCTTCTGCCTAATTCTATCCATTAGGGGTTCCAGGAAAAGAGCATATAAGATGGGGGACAGTGGGTTCCCATGGAGCACCCCCCTACCTAGAGGGAATGCTACCCCTCTATGTCTATTACACATGAGTACAGCCCTACTCTCTTCCAGTAGGCTGATTATTGCTGACTGAAATTGGATTGGAACTCCCATTCTATTCAATACCTTCACCAGCCAGACTCATTGCACTCAGTCATAAGCCTTCTTCTGGTCCAAGAAGACTAGTCACCCATCTAGTCTACAGGCTCTAGCCCCTTCAATAACTCCATGTACCCAGGCTGTATCATCTCTAATGAGCCGACCACCCACAAATCCCCTCTGCTCAGCCTCTATAACTTGCTGGGCTACCTTCTGTAGCCTTGTGACCACCACCTTAGTCACTAACTTTCTGTCCATATCTAGCAACATTATCAGCCACCAGTTCTTCCAATTCTCTTACCTTTCTTTGTTCTTATAAAGCAGCATCACCAGCCCAAGATCCTGCTCCCCCACCCATCTCCCTGTCTGTAATATAAAGTCACACAATGCCATCATCTCTCCCATCATACCTGGGACTCCAACCATTCACTTCCAGAAGTCCCAGGGTAGGCCATCCTCCCCAGGTGCTGTACCCAGGGCTGTTATGGCAAGATCTCATCCTCCTTTACAGGTATCACCAGGTCACCTAGTCCTGCAACTTGTGGTGGATGCCAATCCTCCAATGTTCAGTCAATGGTAGTAGCATCCACCCCACCCTCCTCCTCACTCCACAATCCACTCCATTGCTCCTTCAGTGATCCAAGAATATCCTGTATGCCATGCACTAGTACATCATCTGAATCAAGTACCCCCTCCTACTGTTGCTGTACCCTTCTTGCCCTAAGGGTCCTTGTGAGAAACTTAGAAGGCCTCTCCCCTTCCTCCAGCCCCTACCAATGAAGCCATGCTACAAAACTCTATACCCTTGCCTCTTCTTCTTCCTGCAGCACCTGTTGTAGTTCCCCAACTTCTATCTTCACCCTCATTACTCTCCAATCTTCTTCTCCCTCTATCATCGCCAGTCTTGCCCACTCCTCCAGAAGCCTAGCCAATCTAGTAGAAGCCCAGTGCACTCTCCACCATCACTGCTTCCCTGCCACCTTGCCAGCCTCGCTCCAGTACATCCTGGTCATCTCTTTCATCCTCATCTATCGAACCCCAATTGAGGCACCTTCCTGCCACCAGTTCTCCACCCTCAACTGAATGTCTTTAGCCCACTCCTCCCACTGAGACTCATCATCTAACAAGGAGGAATTTAGGCACCAATATCCAGGCCCATCCCTACTTCCCCCAAAGCACCCCTGTCCCAAAAGGCTCCAGTGATCTGACCATGGACACCATTCCACCTCCAGCAACTTCCAAACATCTTGGCCCCAACAGTTGGTCATCAGAACCCAGTCAATCCTTGTCCCCAGGCCTCCAGCCCAATGTGTATATACCCTCTTATTCCCCCAGTACTCCCTACCAGTATCTACCAGTGCTCATAATCTTTTGACTTCCTCTCACATTGCCAGCCCCCCACTCCTGCTCTCAGCACCCCATCCTCCATCAGTTCTATCCATCTGTACATCCCAAACCATATTGAAATCTCCCCCAAGCATATCCACTCCAGCCTCTGCCAGGATCCCACTCTCCTGGAGACCCTTCACCCAATCTACACATTCCCCCCTTATGGCAGGGCAGTAACAGGAGCCAACTGTAACTGGCTCCCAGCCTGTACAAATCCATTTACCCCAGACCAGCCTCTCCCCCCAGCTCCTCACATCTCTTATCTCCCCTCTACCTTTCCAAACCAGAATCCCAACCTTGCTATTCCAAATCACTATACCACCCCATTCCTTTGTTTATTCTATCCTATCAGAGTCATCTTTATACCTGACATCCTGCAAGAGGAAGAGATCGGCCTCCAATCCCTTCAGCTAAATAAAAACATTCCTATATCTAACAGTGCCCTGTAGCCCATTCATGTTCATAGAAAAAATGTTGGTTATACTATTCATAATGAAATATGATTTGTTATCAGTCAATCTCTACTGCTCCATGCTCATCTCCTCCTATGCTGTGTCCAGATTATGTTCTGCCATCATCTCCTCCTCTTCAGCCCTCTGAGCCTCCAATCCCACCAATAGTTCATTCATCTCCCCATCCACCTTCTCCTCAAACTCCTCTCGGTACTCAATGCAAGTCTCCTGCCAAAGCTGTAATCCATGACACTTGTTCCAACAGTACTCAGCTCTCTCCCCAGTGATGACTGCCATCTCCTCCTCTCACTCCTTGTCCACCTCATACCCTTCCTCCTCCAGATATACCATGAGAATTTCCACCTTCAGTGCCATCATCACTCCATCCCCCTGCAAAATCTGTGCTCAGTGCTTATCACCCATCACTCACAAGTCCACCTCCCCCAACTTTTCTGCCACCAGATTTTTCATTATCCTGTACATCCAAAGTAGGTTCCCCACCTCCTTCCCTCTAGGGGTTGTCAGCCTCTCTCCATCCAGCATTGTAGTGTCGGCTCCAGCACTCGCAGCCTCATCCCATACCTCTGGGACATCCACCAGTTCCTCCTCCCCAGCTGCCACCACATGTCCCCTGTCCATCATCTCTGGAATACCGAATTTTATCTGATGAGTCCCAAGCATTGTCACGTTCTCCACCATCTTGTTTCTGGAAGCCGGGCCTCATCTGATAAGAGGAGAAGGAGTGGGGGAATCCTCCCAGACCTCATCCCAAACCTCCAAGGTGCCATCAGCATATGGGTCAATAATCTTCGCCTCCTTTGCCTTCCCTGTCTCCTCTCTGGCATTCCCACTTCTCTTGCTAGCTCAGACACTCGCTTTGGCCCCTTCCACACCCATTGTCTTGCTCACATCCTCCTGTGGTCTAGTCCTCAGTTTAGCCAGCAGATCCTTCTGTCTCTTACGCCCCTGAGCCCTTCTCTACTGCACCTTGTCCACTCGAATCCTCTTTCCATCCACCTCCTCCAGGTGCGTCAACTCCACGAAAGCCTTCCAAGCCTTTGCTCACCACTTTATGGTACCATCCAATTCTTCCAGCACTTCCAATAAATCCTCTTCCTCCTCTTCACTTCCTTTCACCCTCATTACCTTGCACATGATCACTCCTCAGACCATCACCGAAGGCCAGTCTCTTGCCTTCCCAGTAGCTTCTTTCCCAGCCAGCCAAATCCTCACATTCATGTCCCCAGTCCTGAGCGAGGTCCCTTCCCAGACCCTGAATCTGATATCCACCACCTCTCCATACTCTGCCATGATATCCTCAACTCTCTTTCTCATCTCCATTGCCATCACCATGGGCACTCCTTTCACCAGCAGTTGAACCACCCTTGGATCCCATTTCAGACACCTCACCATCGGAACACACACCTCCCCAACCACCAACCCAACCTTCAATGCCTCCTCCAGCAGCTCAGCCTCCTCAAAACCCACCTCCACACCCTCCAGTTCCTTTAAAAACTTTACTGATGCAGCTCCTGCCACCTGTTTAGTGATAAGCCCCAGTACCATTTTTGCTGTCACTGCTAAGCCCTGGAAGCACAGTGTAACCATGAATGCCGAGATCAATTTTTTGAGTAATGGGGCCACTGCCAGACCCATCATGCCATCCACCAAATTCTCTTGTCTTCCAAGTCTCAGCTGCTCAGCCTCACCAACAGCCATCACATCTGGATTTTTTTCCAGATTAGCAGTTCTATCGCCATCAGCAGTCACACTCCCCCCAGCCGCTACTCCCCCAGCTCCACTGCCCTCTTTTCCAAGGGCTACTCCACCATGCACTGCCACCTTCTCGGTCTCCTTGCCTCTCCTCAGTCAGCCCTCCAGCCCTGATGCCTGCTGCCTCCCCTTTACTATCTCCACAAAGCTTGCTCTCCCAGAACCTTGTCTGCCACCAATACCTCTACCTCTACTGCATCCTCCCACCAGCAGCCCCCTCATGCCCCCCCCAGGCCTGGGCCCCTCCCCACCTGCTGTCAGTCGAAAGCGCTTAGGCTGCCCTGTCCAGTACATACCTCAGGTTGCCTGTTGGTTGCTATGTTGTTAGTCTCTTTTCTCCAAAAACAATGTTGTAAGTGCCTTCCAAAGGTTGTGTAACCTGAATGGTACTGGAAAGAGATGTTGGTCCTTAGTCATCTTTAGCAACTACTTTAACATAAAGCTGAAAAATTAAAGTGATATTGACTTTTTCTTCTTTATGGATTTAGATTCATTTAGAGCTACTATTTTTAAGATAAGCTTGATTTTTTTTTATATTTAAAGTCTATAGTTCCTTCTTCTATAGTTACTCTATATTTTTTGAGACTAGATCTTAAGATTAGTTAGATATATATATATATTTCTTTAGATGATTAAATTGCAAGTATTTTTTATTTTTTATTTTTTTTTTTATAGTCACTCAGACTTCATTATTTATTACTAAACCAATCTATATCTATATAATATACAGTAATCCTTTCCCCTATTCAATCTCTCTGAAAGGTTCACTCCCCCCCACCTTTTTATAATTAAAGATTACTAGATTATTAACTAAAACAACTCTATCACTATCTTGCTTATAAATTTCTTCCTTTAGATATTGATGATGACCACTCTGGAGACCCCATCCCATCTATTAGTTATATAGAAAATTCTATACTAATGAGTATTATACTTTCAGAATTCAGAATTATATTTTAAAGACTATAGAAATTATAGTCTATATCTTATTTATAAACCTTTGTTAATAGAATAGCTTTGAGATATAATAAGATATATTATAAAATATTCTTACTAAAAGCATATTGTCCTTGGAGTTGTTGTAAGTCTTCAAGCTCTGATATTGAGTTATGAATATCTAGCTCTAGTAGTGAGGTCTCAGAGATAATTAATATATCTCTTTTCTATATAGTCTAAGGCTTTTATAAAGTTGATAGTATCTTCTATCTATCCTTAATAAGATAAGTTATATATCTGATGAGATCCAGAACATTATCTTCTAATTATATTATATATATATATATATATTAGTTATGATATTTATTATATCTCTTCTGTTATTTTGAACACTTGTTTAAACAATATAGTTATTTCAAATATAAAAAAGCTTTAATATTTAAGTTTAAGTATCTTAATTATGGGAAAAGGAGAACTTATCAAATCAGATAGAATCAGATAGCTATATCTGAAATATCCCTTAAGACAGTTTTGCTATAAACAATAGCAATAGCCTTATAAATATTGTTATAATCTATATTTGTAGTATTCTTTCCAGTATGAGCATCAATATCTTCATTCCAAATCTCAGTCTCATTAGGAAGTTTCAAAGTAATCTATATAGAGTACAGAGTTATTTTCTGACAGTTAATATTTATAAAAAATAATTTGAATAATTGTTATATTATATATATACTATAATATCTAGCTGAGATAGATCTTCTAATATTGGTAGATTTGGTAGTTAGAGTACTTTTAATGATAACTATATCTTATTACTTAGAAGATCTATTTCTGATGATATATTAACTTCTCACTACCTTGGAAATTAGCAGCTATATCTATCATAAGCTACTAAAAGAGTAGCTGGAGGATATACTTCTATATAGATAAATTAATCTCTTTTATAAAATTATTTTGCTAGTATCATAATTGTTTCTTAAAATATAATTAACTATATAACTGTTACTGAAGATATCAGGTCTGAGTATTTGTATCTTTACTATTAGTCTAATAAGTAGTATTGATAGTAGTAGTCTTAAGAAAAGTAGAAGATTATTTAATACTGACATCTTTCTTACTAAAAGACTTTTCTAGTTTATTTCTTATTTTGAGGCAATGATTACTAAACTTAATATTTCTCCAGTATCCAGAGTTCATTATTTTTATATTCTAATAGTATTCACTATAAGTTATTATAAGAAATTAGCTCAGAGAGTTCTTTCAGTTTAGAGATTTTTTTATCTACTATTTCTTATCTCTAAATTACTTATATTTTTGCAATCTCAGTTATAAGATCAGATGTTTTTTATAAATAATTATATTTCTTTATTCGTTTTCTATATTCTAGATATTTTATACTAGGAGAGTTTATTATATTAATGATCTAGAAGAAGTGTTCAGAGTATTTATATCTTTTGAGATAAGTGAGATATTCTTTAGCTTATCTAATAATATTACCAATTGTGATAGAGATATGTCTTATATCTATATATTGTCTTCTGGTCTATCTTCTATCAGATTAATTGATAAGTGAAGCCTAGAATCATTATCTTCTTATAATTCTTCTTCTTTGTCTATAGTTGTTTTTTTACTGCTAGCATATTTTTTCTAGATAGTGACATTCTTCTTCTTCTTAGATTACATATAACTGATTACTTTGATTTAGTACTTTCTTCTCTTTTATCAAACTTGAGTACCTATTAATTAATATTAATAACTATATTTATTTATTTTATCAAATATATCTGGAAACTCTCCTAGATCTTCTTCAGCATATTTAATAAATATAGATAGTAGTGCTGTCATTTTGTCAACACTATTCTCTAGGTTTTTGTTACTATTTCTATAGGTATACTGAATTTAATTAAACTACTGAGATTGAAAAAATAGATACTTAGTCTCAGAAATACAGATATAATTTTTAATATTCTTGAGAGTGCTGGGCTTAGAAAGTCTGCTGATCCAGATAGAGGTGAAGAAGTGAAATATCTAAAAAAATCAGAATTAGACAATGTAATCTTCAAGTTTCTATATAGTATATCAAAGTTTTGAGTAAAGTTATCTATATTATCTAATTGATTGGGCTGGGGTATATCTCTTAGTAGTAAGTTTACTTGTACTTTAGATATATTTATTATATATAAACTTAGTTATTATACTAGTAGTAGTGAATTCTATCTAGTACTAGCTTTCTCTTAATATTTTTCTGATAGTAGATAGTTGGCTAATCTTGAGAATTACTTCTTTTTCTATCAAAATATTACTGATGATTTATTTCTCTATATTTGTTGAGATTAGTATAGTATCAAATATATAATTAATTTTTTTATTGAGATATATGAGTTTAAAATTCATATTGATTTTAAAAATCTTTCCAGTTGATCTCTAAATATAATATAATAGCTCAATAAAGGCAAATTATAAGAGTTGGGTAGCTGTATAGATTGGCTTGAGCTCTTAGTTACTTTGTTAAAAAATAACTTAATTTCTAAAGATACAGATTCTCTGATTTATATAATATAGATAAATTTGGCAATTTTTTAATAAATATAGATTCTGTATAATATAGAAGATTTGATAGATTTCTCTAAATAGTAACTATTTATTTAACTTTATTAGCAAAAAGACTAAAATATAATAGATATCTTAGAGTTCTTCTAACTTAATCTGATAAATAGACCAAAATTGACAGTCTTCTTTATATTGAAAAGTAAACAAGAGTGAAAAAGAAATAAAGCTTATAATTTCTTAGCAGTAACTCATTGAGATATATCTCTTAAGTATTATAAATCTTATTAAATTAGTAACTTTTTATAGATATTTCTCCTAAGTATATCAGATAATTGGTTTTTTATTTTTTATACTAACATTTATTTACTAAAATCTCTGAGATATTTTATATAGATATTGTTGCTATCTGGTTACTATCTGGATAATTATAAAATATATAATATAGCTAATTTTGAGAGAGGTCTAATTACTTATTCTCTTAATAGATGAGTATTTCTTAAAGAATAGATATTCATATATAGAATGAGTATTCTATATAGAATGAATATTTTTTCAGAAATCAGAGTGTTCTGATTTGATATATCTAATTATTTATATAAATTAGTATTATATATAGTAACTATATAGGATAACTATGCTAAGTATTCTTTTTGTATATTATCTAGCTATATCTGATATTCACTCATCACAGTATTAATTTAGTTAGAATATAATATTAGTCTCAATAATCAATATCTAGTAAATATAGAAACTATTAGAAGTATATTGAGTTTTATTTAAACTAATTATTATAATATAAATCTTAGAATTCTAATATTAATAAAAATATAATATTTTTAAAATAATTAATATAAAAAGTTATTTATTATAATATTCTAAATATGAAATTTAAAATGATAAATAATATAAGTAGATTGCAATATGTGAAGTCTTTAGATGTTTAAATATAAAAATATTAAAATGATAAAATTATTATATTTCTGCCAAGGAAGATATAAATATTTGTCAAAATATTATTAAATAATAGTGTTATCTTATTGATGAAGGGGATATATTTAACTCTATTTCCATTAAGTTACTGTAGATCTCTTATCATTACATTCGTTCTTATTCATCAGATTCCATAACTGATTTTGGTAAAGGACTAGGACCTTATTGGGACACGGCCTATTTGATCCAAGGATGATTGTTCTTCACTTGTTCTTCATAAATTCGGAACTTGTTAGGAGACACTTCGTAAAACACAATATCCGGGAACCAGTTCCTATGAATTCGAAAACCTAAATATCAGTAACCATTGCGAATACTCTAGAGGTCGTAGATGGTATTCTAAACCTTACTTGTTTTGTCGCTGTTTTGCTGATAGCATAAATACTTCAACTGTTGCGACGAACTCGGCCCTATTCCGAATCCACGACCTTTGGGCGATTTCTTGAGTGGCATCATAGACATTATTCAAGATGGCGACTGCACCCATACAAAGAAACGAGAAAGTTACGGTAATTTTAAGTAGTGATATTTTTGAAAGACAGGCAGAGGAACGAGATTGTTGAGCGAAAGAGTGGACGGTGGAACGTTCTGAAGCAAGAGGCAATTCGAATCATCGCACTTACTCAACATATTTAGCAGCACAATTGTGCTGATGATGGTGAAAAACACCCTCATAATGTCAGTCGATCGTCCAGCATTCCAATTGTCAATCGCATTGAAGTCACTCCCCAAAAATTGCCACAGTGACATCAGCGAACCATCCATATTGCTAAATGGATTGCCTGAATCTGGTGGGTTATTTGCGTTATGGAGGAGAATCCACATTGAATGAGAGAAGGCAAAGACAATTGCCGTCATGAGAAAAGCCAGCCAGACAAGGCTCTTCATGATTTGAATCAGCAAAGTGAAGAACAGGCCTAAGCTGGTGTACACAAAGAAATCGTAAGTCTATAGTTATACAAGGGATGAGCGTGCAAACAATTAAAAACCAATAGAAACGATGTAAACGCGAATTTTTCAACCAACCGTGAAAAAACCCTGAAGTTGAATACAACCAACAACCAAAGCGCCAGGACCGTCCAGGCTTGAAGGTCAATCGTTTGGTTATAATCTGGTGACGTGAGAAGAGTGCTAACCAGAACCAGTAAAAATGCAGCGCGGTCAATCCAATGGTAAATGGATAACCAGTAGGTTAGGTCATTCCATCGCTTCAACATCGGCCGAAAGTGAAAGATGACCAAAAAAATTGCTGTGAGCACGATCAGTGCGAGTTTGACTCCAGGTAACATGAGCGTGTACGGAGAAATACTGACAGCGATCAAATAAATAAGGGCGTACGCAATGTATAAAACTAGGAGACGGCGGTGATACCACCGTGCAAACTCGTTCCATTTGTATTGCACTACCGCTTGGAATGCTGGTTCATCAAAAACCCTGCTTTTGGAAAAGGCGAGCTGTGCAAACACGCTAAGCCGAATATTGGGGTCTCCTGGAACTACTGGATAGCGATTGAGGCCGTAAAGAAGGGTTACGCATTGTTTTGGATGAAGCAGTCGTTCGCCGTTCCACAACAAACTTAATGTTTTTTTAAGTTTGGAACAGCTAGCTTGAAGAGGGGACTGATTGAATTTGGAAAGTTGCTCGACACGCGCGAATATGCCATCGCGAAACTCTCCGGTCACAGGAAATCCAGCAATAAAGCGATCGAGTTGAATGTGTGATAAGTACTGTGCAATTAGGGCAGCTAGTTCGGGACTTTTTCGAGAAATGGTTGGCAAAGCTCCGATCACAATTGCGACGTAACCAGGCTCCAGTGACGCACCGTCTTCCTTCATTATATCCTTCAAGCAGTATTTCACAATGTCCTCGACGAAATTTCCTACGTCCAATGCTTCCATCAACGCACTCCGATCCCAAAAATTATTGTCGTAAAATATGGGACGGTAGGCGTTGCATTCCAATACTGTTTTAACATGTATGGCGGCTGCAGTGGACGGATTTCTAACCATGTGACCGAAGGTGGACGTCTTTGTTTCAAATTCGACCTCGTTGATAAGTAAGATCTCGGCCGACTCCAATACCTGCTTCAGAGCCCTCTCATACGCCGCGCTGACCCTGCTTCTGTAGTTCTTCCCAGCGAATTGAAGGTAACGTGACGCGTGCTTGATCGGAATTGAATGCTTTTCGATGTTCACAGTTTCTGTATGCGTTTTCCCATCATGCTGGTATTCCAATTTCATTAGCTGGGCGGTCGCGCCACCAGGACGTGTGAAGAGTTTAATTCCACTAATGGTTGCATCCGCGGAGGGAAGGCACCACCCGAATTCTATCACGTGCTTGTTGTAGGCCGATAATCTAGCGTTAATTATTTGCACAGTATGTCGGCCTGTAACCACGAAACAATCCTGGGATATCCAATGACACGCCAGTACGTGATTATTCCACGGTTCAGGACGAACAACGACTGGATTAATGAGATAGTCAGTAGGCAAAGTTAGACCATATATTTGGCATCCCATCTATGACAATATCAGACAGAAGGCAAAATCAATAAATATTTACTTGGCAATGGTTTGAAACCCAATATTTCCACTTCGTATTCCTTCGTTGGGGCTTTGCGCTGTTTCACTACGAGGTTTTCGACTGTTGTTTGGCTGGGCGGATATATTATTTCAAACGAATTGTTGTTGACGGACGGTTGTTGCATGTCGTTAAGGTCCTTGATAAAACAGCGGGCGACAGTGGCCTTGAGCGGTGTCACAACGGATAATTTTTTGTCATCGATGACGACGCATGAATGTTTGAACTCACTCGAAAGCGTGTGCGTAATCAGGATAGAATCGTTAACTCTCAAGCCCGTTAAAGGACTCCACACGCCTAAAACGCAGCCCGTGTCGCTGCCATCTATTGTCACGAGGAGAGGGACACCATTGATCGTAACGATTTTCACGCTGACAACCTTCATGTCACTTATGCCCTCCGCACGGCGAGCTTCACAAATAGAAATACCAGTCTGAGTGGTGAAAATTTTCAAGCCGTTCATGCCGTAGAACACAACGAGATTGTGAGTTGCATCGTAATCACATCTGTCGCCCGCTTGAAATGTATAGCGAAATGTTTGCACCAAACGACCGGTCGGCCAATGCCACATGGTCGTGTAATGAGGGGAATTGTACCACAGAAAATTATCCAGCCCTAGTGGTTTCAACATTGGTTTGAAGGCTGGCTCCGAGGTAATGACGTCCAAATGGTTTCTATCAAACGTGTGGATCACCGATCGCAATTTCATGTTCACCACAAAGAGACGTTCTGAATCCATTATTAGCAGGGTGTTCCCATCACCCAGAGTGTATAATTTGCCGACGATACTCTCCGGGCAGCTGAAGATGTTTCTCTGGCGAATGGGAAGGTGATCTTTGCCGCTGTAGCTCAAGAAAAGAATTTGACAGTCTTCCAGAGTAAAGTCGGTATGATACCGACCTAAAACGAGTTGCGGTAATTTGTCATCATATGTGTTCGAAACGGCAAGGCTGAACTGATCGTGGGGGAGTTGTTGGGACGAAATATTAATGTCGTCGAGCTTCCTTAGTGTGAAATCTGGAACAGGTATATCCTGAACAAACTCGGCGACCTGACCACGGTAAAGTCTCCAAACCGTGACGACACCATCATCCCCACTGAAGCAAGCTGCGTAGCGGCGATCTGGTGAACATTGCCACAATCCAACGGGAGCTTGGTGTGGAATGTGAAAAGGTATATGGGTTTGATGCTTGAAGGACTCCTTGTAGTTAATCACGAGGTCTGGACTAGACTGTGTGAGGCGGATAACAGGATAAAGCCCTTTAGGAAGGCATTCCTTTCTCACGATCTCTGTGGTTGAGAGAATAAGGTTGAGAAAAGAAATTTCGGAAGACCGTATTGGTGTAATTAATTCATTATTGAAATAACCTACCTTTTCCCTCGTCATCACCCCTTTTATAAACAATGGACCAGCAGTCCACCTCGTTGTCTTTAAAGCTCGTCACACCAAATCCAATGGTGGTATCGTAATCCTCCGTGCTTGGGTCGTGCGTATATAACATATTTCCAAACTTCAAGGACCCTATCAGCGGCTCGTAGTTCCACGTGGTGATATCCTGCTCGCGACCTGAATTAAATTACTTGGAGTTCTTAGAGTTGTCGAGAAGCAACCATTTCTCGTGGTATATAGCGTGCGGCTCACCTCGACCGAATTTTTCATCCTCTCTCAGCGTGAACCATTTTTCATATACAAATCCTAGCCAAACGGCCCTTCAATGGGTGTTAAATGGGTGAAAACGGTAAGCTGGGCGTCATTGAGAAATATGACGATTTTGGATACTCTATGAGAACACACCTTGGCTCATGTTCACGTTTGAGAGTTATCTCAAAATAAAAATCCTCAGTTATGCTGGCAGTTCCCTCAAAGTAATGGATTTGGTCATTTCCTATTTGAAAGATAAAACGAAGAAGTTGTTGGCTTGCTTCTGCGACAAAGGGGGAAAGGGTAGTCGTCCCTTGCGACGTCATCTTTAACGTACTATTGGAGTTTTGGTGCAACAGCTGAATGGCTGAATTGTTCCGATCTGGGATTGTATATCTCCTTGGATTCATGTTAATGAACGTGGCAGTCGGTGGGGTAGGGAGTGGGAGTGCGGATTGCATTGGGTTGGATGCGAAGTAACAAACTGGCAAACCAGAAACACTTTACGAATATACTGCGGATTCCGCTGCGGTGAATCGAATCGCGAATCGGGAGGGGTGCGGATTCCGCTGCGGTGAATCGAATCGGGAGGGGTGCGGATTCCGCTGCGGTGAATCGAATCGGGAGGGGTGCGGATTCCGCAGCCGTCCTTCTTTGTTCATCGCGACAATCGTTTTTCGGTTCATCCATCTTAATAAAGTCAACCGGCTTGGTCAGCTCTTACAACAGTTAAGCCCTCATGCTGTGCAACGGAAACCATCGAAGGCCGAAGCTTCTAGGGAAATTATGCAACATGACGTAGCACTTGATCCACAGGCGCAGTAGGCGCAGTATTGTAAATAATGAACTACTCAAATTACTCAAGGTAGACCAGCCGACCCCATGCTGAATGAGTCTCTCTGCTCACCACATCACCAACACACAGTGACCAAGTTCGCCCTGACCAACACCTTCCCGTGCTCAAGTTCTTCGCCACCACCACGGACAACATTCAAAAGTGGGACAACTTGAGGGATTTGGGCAATAGGGAAGCGTGAGTATTGGTTCTTCTGGGGGGATGGGAAGAGACGTGCTGGCATGGTGTGGTCTTGTCCGGTGTGTGTTCTTCGTCACTTTGATCGTCAATTAACGCGAACCAGACCTCGGCGATTTCCTAAAACCTTACCCTTCCGTCTTGCCAAGCCATCGAGAGCTCCTGCAATTTACGCAGGCTGTCTGCAACACCGCCTACAGTGCTACTACGTGTGCGAAATGTTCTAGGTGAGCCTTCCCCTCGTGTTTTTTTTTTTTTTTTCTTTTTTTTTTTGCAATTGGCAAGGTTGCCAACCAAAAGCAAAGCAGTAACATGGGCCACAAATTCTGAACAGCAGCCCACAGCTTCTCGATCTTCTCGTTGCTCTACTCATTGCGCAAGGTCACCCCTACACGATGAGTTTCTCGAGGACGTGCACCACGCTGCAGGGCAAGGATGCTGCCACCCAGTGCGCTGATTAAAAGGCCGTTCAAGAAGGCAATCAAGAAATGAATAAGACTTTTTTGGAATAGGTTAAGGTGTCGGTTCAGAGGATAAGTAAATCGCTGATTTCATAGAATGCAGTTGCGTTCCGATTGTAGAGTCGCTAGTCACATGAACCAACAGATTGGAATATTTTAGCGATAAAAAAAGCGACATTCTCCATTCATTTCCCTTTCATCATTGAGCCTACCTATGAATAAACATCTCGCACAAGTCGTGTTTGCGTCACTACTCTCGCCATTGTGATTGTTATTTTTTTACGTGGTTGATTGGCTTGTTTTGGACGATGAAACGTTGGGTGGAAGCATCAAGAAATGCTGGTACCGTACATTGATTACCATTGAATATATACCTGCGCTATAAATTTGAGTTCATGTGTACACCAAATATGCCATGTATATGACGTGGTTTTATGATGAAGCTGTGGTGGTGGCAGATGCGAGAGTAAAATGCGAAGAGTGTCGGGGGACCTGTGGAAAGTTGAGGGAGTTGTGGTGGGATTTGGTATGGGTTGGAATCGCACGGGAAGAATACTCTCGTTGGTTTCGCCATTTAATTCTACCGCCATTACATTATTCTTGTCACGCAGGTTCTTGAAGACGAATACAAGAGGCTCTCTCACCCGTCTCTCCCGCAGCTTCCTTCAACTCAGCCGTTCACGGTATCTATGAATCTGTGTTGTTGGATTGGAGGGGAGAGGAAAACGAGGATGGGGCTGAGGTGGTAAGTAGGCCGAAGGATTATCGGAGATGCTTGTTTCGGGTTTTGGAGAAGGTAGGTGTTCTGATGACTGCATATCGAAGATTCGTGAGGATCATTCATGCCACACGGAATCATAGACTCACCCCTGCTACCATCCTGACAGTTCACTCAAGACGCCCAAAGCATGTCTTCAACTTCGAAACCCGTCTCATACTCTCCCGTCATCGTGGCATGATCGATGGCAGGGTTGTAGTCACCGACACCGTCAGCGGCTTCAGCGCCGTCAGTAATTTCTACCGGCAATCCTCTTTCACACTCTCATTCCCACACATGAGCGTCACGGCCGCTTCACCGGCAAACCCAGCTTGGATATCGCAAGCGCACGCCTCCTCTGTGATCTATCATGTGGCGGCTATGCTGATCATAAAATTCGAAGTGACCCCGGTGAGCTCGACAAACAGATCGCTGATGAAAGCGACGACCACGCGAAGCTCGCGAACACATTCACGAAGCTAGCGAACTTTGTCAACGTCTACATCGCAGGATCTGCAAGGAGGTGGCGGCCGTCACGTTGGTCAAACGTAGAATCGCAACTCGGGAGCGAAGATATTCAGTATGGATGTGGACGGCGGTTCAGGACACCCATGACGCTTAGTAGCGAGATGTCGGCGGCAGACGTTACTGGGATTAAGATTAAGATGCCTAGGGGAGTGACGATACATAAATCGCCGTTGTATATTGCGAGGTAGGCTGAGCCTGACGAAGCGGTGGTAAGATTGAGTCAGGAGTTTGAAAGCAAGATTAATCTAGGACAGAGATTCGATAAGGAGCTTTACTGGAGTTGCGATTAAGATACCACCGAAACGGACCTCTCAAAGTGTTGGGATCAAAATACCCGGTCATGCAACTAATTGGCTGAGCTCGGTATTCCATAGCAACATTTGATGTTGAAGAAATATATGTTGTTTTGTTGCAATATTGCGTACTTCTCAGTTCTTGATAAATATTTTTAGATAGTAGCTGTATTCCCACTTGTAACAAGCGCCGGTCACACTTTGAAAACATATGCATGATTGGGATATGCAGAGGCGGACACTTCGGCAATACCACTCAATCGTCTTGCCTGATCTCTAATGAAATCACGTTAGTTTCCATTTATTCACGGACTCTGAAACAGAGTTAAATTCACCATCGCTGCCATAAACATGTCTGTCTATCAGTAATCCTGGTCATATATAAATAGTGTTCCAACCCAACTCGTAATGTCAGCGACGCCTATAAGGTTTCCCTAGTTCCAACTGAGCTCACACACTGATGGAAAAGGTGGAGGCGGTAATCCTCGACAACCAATCAAAAGACGACCACTGCCAGAGGCATTGGTGGTATAGGAAAATCAGAGGTTATGTTTAAATATGGCTACTTGCACCGCAAGAATTATTATTATATCTTCTGGTTTTGTGTTGTTAATAGCAAGGCGGCTCAAGATACGTTCCGAGCAATAGCAAGAGAGCTGGGGACAAATTGAACACCATCCCAAACATTCTTAAGCTCATTTTGCGCCTGCTACAATTATTAAATTGTGCCTCTCGGTTTTTCTCTGTTCGTATTATGGACTTAAACTTTAAAAAACCTACGCGGAAATCGCGGCAGAGCATACTTTGCCTATCACAAAACTTCACCAGAGTAAACTTGGTGCAAAAACCTTACCCTAACTGTAATGCACTCCTCATCGACACAAGCACAAACATCCAGGGTAAAATTTTCGGGGAGCTTCGATTCCTATCAATGACACAAAGTTGCTCAGCCAGGTTCTCACCGAGTTTTCGTTGTGTGGCTATCCTGTGAACTATGTCAAGCTCCTCCAAGGCGAGGTAACCTCCCGCAAAGCCACCATCGGGTAGTCAGATGTCATCAATAGTTGTATCGGCAAATTAGAGCAGAATGGTTGTAGTATTCTTCTCTGGGGGGATTAGACGACGAAGTATTCCCGATCCGTTATGGTTAGAAACAAGACGCACTTCTCGAGACGGAAGCAATCGACGAAGAGGTTTTGTTCGAGAAATTTAACTCCCACATGGCCGACAGAATCTTTCTGCTGCTCAATGCCTGTTACGCCAGTGGCATCATGGCAAAGCTTGACGACAAAGGCGCTGATGGCCAAAAAAAAAACTGTTCCCCGATCCAATGGCTATTTGTTAACTGAACATCAGCTCAAACGGATTCACAGTGGCCAAGGAGTCGTTGTTGTTTCAGTGGCGCAGATCTCCCAAAACGCCAAAAACCGCTCACCTAGCTAAAACTGTAGGACGGGATAAAGCCCTTTCGCAACCCGCCTTGAGTGAGGGTTCTCTGGCATCGCAGTATACCAGCCTCGGCCTCGTCCACATATCCGACCTCATTACGGCGGGTATATTGAGCGTAACCACAAAAACCAAAAAACGGCATACCGCACTGCGACTTTGACGCACCAACCATACAGCCGGCTGCTACAAACTCAGGATGGTGTGTAAGGCCAAATTGCTTGGTGACGATGTCGAGATTGATATTGAGGAAAAGACAAAAGATGACGAGGCGTAACATGAAAATAACGAGGTTGAAGGGAATCCAAGGTAGCATCCATAACATTAATGATAGTAATTCAACCGTGATAAGAGGGAAATATTTGGCCGAGGGGACAATTTCATTCTATAGCAATAAAATATTAGTTTCAATATAATTCAGAAAAACTTAAGTTACCGAAATATTGAACTGTTCCATGCTGACGATTCCTCTTATTTCAATTCTGTTATATTTTCGTTTTGTTTTGCCTTCTCAATTTCAAATGCATACCATCCAAGATTCCCTCAAAATGGTAGAGACTCTGACTATTCCCAAAAAAAATGCACATATAACACTCAGTGGTCCTCAACTTATTCCCCTTCTACCTCAGGTTGGTTTGCTATACCTATTGCAGGGCAGTGAGAGGGAGGCAATGGGGATGAGTTGCCCCTTTATCAGTATTGGATCAGTGCTTTCTTTACTTTTTTGCAGTTTCTGATACCTCTAGCTACATCTGGGGTATATCTGTTTTGATGCAGTACCTTTTTTCTTTTATTATCATTAATAATATTATTGTGATGTATCATGGGCTATATAAAGAGTCAGCCAATCTTGGGCATCAAGTGTCAGTATAGGTTACCTGCAGGTTGTCAGTATCTGTAGTGGGGGCCTCTGAGCTTTGGTGAGCTTTCTGGTAAGCACAGTTCTGATATAAGTAACTGTTTTTCAGATTGGATTGAGATGGAAAATAATGTTGAATTAGTTTAGTATGTATCAGACTGGGGATGGTCATTAGGATTAGAGCAAATATTATCTTAATAGGGTCTTTTGATTGACTGGGAGACAGTGAGATAGAATAGTGGCCAGTATCCTAATTGTATTCAATCAGAACTGGAAGCTGATACAGTAATACAATTAAGGCCTACAAGCTTGGAGAGTGGGATCTTCCTCATTTAGTAGTATCTGAATGAAACTAAGAGTTAATGCAGTAATATAATTAAGGCCCACAGGCTCCAGAAGTGAGATTGGGGTCTTTTTAGGCCTTAGTCTATATATTAGTCCTTTTGAGGGGATCACATATATAAGTTCTTTACTCATCTGTCATGAATCTATTCTGCTTCTTGTTAGTTGGTTGGAGAGTTTTTTTTTTTGTCTCTGATCTTTATTTGAGATCAGAGGGGTTATATTGTTTAGTCTTAGTATCACTGAATCTAATATATATATATGCTCTCATAATATTGATCTGATGATCCAGCCCTGATAAACAGATAAGTTCAGTCTATATATTATTGAGATGGGGGTATACAACACTACTCTTATATAGCTGAGATAGTGGAACTACTAGTTTTCTTTATAGTTAGAGAAGTAATACTTAGAAGAAAGTGGGGGAGGGTTTTGGCCTATATAGTCTAGATTTCCTTTTAATAAAAATCTGCAGACTTGATCTTGTTTAAAAAAAAAAAAAAAAAAAAAAAAAAAAACACTTAGTAGTCCTTAACATATTATGAAAGCATATTTATGACAAGACTTTTAAGTACAATGACAATGACCACCCCTTTCTCCGCTACCTTACCAGTTACAATGGTTTGATAGGTAATCTTCTAAGTTCACTTTCCATAATTATTACCCCCTCTACCTCAGGTTGGTTTACTGTACCTGTTGTAGAGCAGTGGGAGGGAGGCAATGGTGATGAGTTACCCTTTTATTGGTATCAGATCAGTATCTTCTCTACTTTTTTGTAGTTTCTGATACCTTTCACTACATTTGGAGTGCATCTGTTTTGGTGTGGTGCCTTCTTTCTTTTGTCATTACCAATAAGGTGCTGTCTCAGTGTATTATAAGTCAGCTGACCTTTGGCATCAAGTGCTCAGTATAGATTACCTATAGGTCCTCAGTACTTATGGTGGGGCCCTCTGGCTTTGGCAAGCTTCCCAGTGAGTATTGCTCTGGCATAGGTGACTGTTTTTCAGATATTGTCAGGATGGAAGGAGAGATGGCTGTTACAGATAAGAGAAAGGGCAATAACAGTGAACCAGTAGAGTGCTAGGCTGGGGGCAGTCATTGGGGCTGGGGCAGGTGCTGCTTTGGTGGGGTCTTTTGATTGATGCAGAGCAGTTAGGTGATAGGTGTCACTCTCAGCTTCTTTTGGCAATTTGGCAGATTGGGCTCTGGTCATTGGGGGAGGTTGGGAGGCCTGAGGTTACCCATTTCAGGTATCTTAGCTATACTCAACTGGAACTGAGAGCTGATATGACAATGTAATTGAGGCCTACAGGCTTGAGTAGTGGGGTATTGGGGGTCTCCTTTCACCTCATGTATAAGTTCTTTACTCACCTCAACTGGGAGAACCAGGCCCTACCCACTATGATATACTTTGATGAGAGTTTTTTCTTTACCTGTTATTTTCTTTGAGATGGCAGGGGCTATTCTATTTGGCTCAAGCATGGCCTTGTACATACATTGGGGTCTTGGGTATGTGCTTTCAGTTGTTGGCATATGGCTGGGTTCTCTCTGGTGATAGGAAGAGCATGGTGCACAGAATGAGGTGCAGGCCAACATAGGCCCTGCTGTGTCTGGCATAGTTAAGCTGCTGGACAATAGCTAGCCTAAGTTAATGGGGGGGCAGTGCTTGATGGGTGGTGGGGGAGGGTTTTGGCCTATATAGTCTAGGTTCCCTTCCAATAAAAATCCGCGGGACTTGAGTCCATTAAAAAAAAAAAAAAAAAAAAAAAAAAAAAAAAAAAAAAAAAAAAAAAAAAGTAACGAAGTGGCTTATGTTTGATGTAGACGGCATCAATGGATACGTCATCAATCTTTACGCCATCAAGAATTTCTGGAACGCGTAAAAATCCTACAACTTTCTCACTACAAGATCAGTTCGAAAGGTACCGGTTAAGTGCAAGCGCTGTGTAAAGATTAATGATTAATGAAAACGAACGTAGCATTTCTGAAAAAGATCCACATCTCGGTACTGCCATTCGGACGAGTCTCTGTGAACGAACGAACTTGGATATTCATCGTCGGTTCGGAGGTATCGATCGGCTGTGCAAGAATTCTAATATAATTGATATGACACCCTAACATTGGACCGATATGGCTCGTGTGACCATCAGCTAGCATAGATCATAGATACGTCTAGAACCCTCGATCTATTTCTATCGAGTATTGTGCGTTTCATATATTACGGTGTCAACAAAGCACTTGACAAGTCATCATCCGCATGGACTGTGGCTCATTTCCAAAAAAATAATTATCAATTCCAGACTTTATAATCAGGGACAACACACAACTACCGCTGGCGCTTCTTGTTTTGTTCCTTTCCATAATTCTCACAATGTTCCAAGTGAACAGCTTTATTTCCCATGCTTTTTTCCTTCAGGCACAGAACGGGCTAGCCGTGGAATTCGTCAGGCCAAGAAAATATTGATTAAGGATGTGGCTGTGCCCGCTCAACAAACACAAACAATCATATCGAGGAGAGGCTATTATAAACATGGGTATTGTGGGAACAGGGCACATGAACGGCTCAGATGGCAAGGTTATGTCTATGGATGCTACACTTGCGAGTGAAGTATATCTTTAGTTTAACAGCTCTGATTAACAGATCGACTATACTTTACAATGTGTGTTGCCGCCAACTTATGATAATAATATACGAATCTATCACATAAGTAAGCTGCATCACATGTGAGACATTCAGGGTCCCAAGCCGTCCAAATTTTTTGTGATCGGAACCGGGAACTGTCGAGTTAGGTTTGTTGGCCTATTCCGAACCGGCATAAATCACAACAAAACCGTAAGTTTCCTCTTCTCTCAGCTCCTACACACGCACCCCTCCGGATATCCGACAAATCATCAGACCTTCAGCGCCAACGCTGACACGGTGTATCCCTCTCGATAGCTTGACGTGCATAAGCTATCGACAACCTTCTTATTCGTTCTGGTACCAAGTGTCGTTGTGAAGGAGAGTGCAAGCCACGTCAGTCCCGTTACTATCACTATCGTGATAAAGGAAGTGTATTCAAGCTCACCCCTGGCCTTGTTCGCCGGTTGACTACGAGCCACTGGACCTTCCCGGGAATCGCAGCTGCCCTCACATTGCATTCTTGGTAGCCTTCCGGCTGGTGATGTTTGATTTTTTTTTTTGCACCTTTGGGTTGGGTGTTTTACATCTACGCAATACACATTTCTTTTGCCTGCTGTTCAAGTTGATAGCCTTCACCGCACATCGGTGCCAAGGAAAAATCTATCGGGGAGAACGCAGGCTCATTCCATTCGCAAAATTTGTGCAATTGTATTTCCTTGAACGATTAAGTGATCGCCAGTGACGAGTATCCAATATGGATCCATGTTGTGCGAACAATAATACTGTTTATAATTCTTTGGATATATGCGCTTGTGGAGGAAATTGGCCTGGGACATTTTCGTTGGCCTTGCCAAAACTTAGTAATTCTTTTTCCCCGGCCAATCTTTGTGGACCGAATTTTGGTATATGCACATATACGAACGTAATAGATTATATCACTCCGGAAATATGTTATAGTATTCCCGGCCGCTATGCTGCCGCATTTTCTCATTGCAATACGCCGGTACCAGGTACTTGTGTTTATGGGCCAGACCGTACACAATGCCTTCTTTCAGGATGGTGTAGTGAACCTTTTTGTTGTGGCACTACTTGTGGATTTGGCGTATGTCCAAGTGGGGTATGGCAGAATCAAACTAAGATCGTAGTTGGTGTAGATTCAGGATGTGGTGGTTTTATTGGAACCCGAGCGAATGGGGTACTATGTTGCAGAAACGCACCAGTTACTTCCAGTATCGTCGTACCACCACAACCTACACCATATTCTTCCAGTACCGGCATATCAATACAACCTACGCCATATTCTTCCAGTACCGACATATCAATACAACCTACACCATATTCTTCCAGTACACCACCCTCTTCGTCTAGTACTGCCTTACCAGAACAATCAACACCATCTACCAACGGGTTGAATATACCAGTAATAGTAGGAAGTGCAGTTGGAGGTTTTGCTGTCATATTATTTTTATTACTAGTATGGATACGTTTTTCAAAGAACATCAGACCAATTGCAGATGGCGTGCCCGCAATGGGAGGTGTTGCTAATGTAAAATATAAACCAGATGTCCCATAACTGCCGGTTCAATAATAGTGTAGGAATGTTACCCAACGAGTGTGCGCGGGCGTACCCCCTCCCCATTTTATTTTATTTTATTTTTCATATTATATGTATCATTAAAGCTTCAACAATAAATGCGAATATAATATGATCTGTATCCCGAGACTTGCTCAATACTGGCAAACACCGATGAAGCCGACACCGAAATGGTCACGCCGACTTTGATTGATCCACGTTGTTTTTGAGTATAATTAAGGACGTATTCCGTTGTCGAGCCATGCACAAACTATGGGACATCTGTTGTATTCCTATCACGCAATTCGCCATTTATTGTGTTTGGAGGTAAATACGCGTGAAGTCGCATCACCATAATCTGTTAGACAAAATGTGAACGAGGAAGTTTTCGATACTTGAACCTGCTATGAAATACGCTTTCCGATCAAAAATCTCCCTTTTTTTTTTTTTTGGCCTACAACTCTTATGGCTTGAATTTA
>RBNI01000434.1:0-31352 GCA_003990745.1 Jimgerdemannia flammicorona | reverse complement strand
CCCCTCTATTTCTTCATAGTTGAAAATCACCTTGTCTCTCATAACTCCAACTCTTTCCCTACTCTGTCTATATATCTTCTCTACCAAATGATGCCACTAACCACTCTGCAATCTCCACCCAAGCCACCATTCCATCAGAGTATCCTCCATCAGTCCTTCTCATCATAATAGCCTTGTCCCTAAACCCAGACATCTCTCATCCTCAAATACATACAGCCAGTATTCTGTCAGCCCTACCTATACAGCCAACACCCATCCTAAAGTAAGCTATTCTCTCCCAACCCCTTCCACCAATCTATTCCACAGATCCTCCCACTGACCTCTCTCACCATCCTCTCTCTACACAATACCCAACCTCTTTCCAACCTCTATCCAGAAGTTACTGAGCACCTCATACTCCTCTAGCCAATGTTTAGGCATCTGTATAAAACCCCCTTCCTGTCCAATATTATAGCACTCCTCATAGTCAAAGGCTCTCCCTTCCACCAGGTGGCCAGAGTGAAAGTTGAGTATGACATTCCTCCTCAATATATGCCATCAAACCACTCAATACTTCAGTGACAGTTACCTCTAAACCTCAGCACTAGTGCTCCAAATGAGTCAATTCGAATCAAATCCGGATTTGATTTATCACATGATAGTTTGATCTGAATCTTAAATCCAAAGCCATCTGAATCAACTCGGATTAATCTGAATCGCCCCATCTGAATTGCTCCATCCAAATCACCTATCCAAACTACTCCAATCTGAATCACTCAATCTGAATCACTCAATCCGAATTACTCAATCCGAATCACTCAATCTGAATCACTCAATCTGAATCCTCTAATTCGAATCCTCCAATTCGAATCCTCTAATTCGAATCCTCCAATCTGAATCTGAATCTGAATCCTTCAACCAAATTCTTCAATCCAAATCCTCCACATGACTCATATACCAGACATGTCCACAATACAATACACACACATGTATACACAATACATATACATATACACACATGCACACACAAACACACAAACACACATATTGACAGATCAGTCTTCAACAGTTCACAGTACTGATGATGCTTCAAGTCAAACATCCCTGATAGTTCCACACCTTCCACACAATCCTCACTCTGAAATCTGGCAACATTGTACTAAGATAAGAGATGATGTTGTTTATAATTATTGCAGGCAAAAAATTAAGACACACCTATTGACTTGTTTGACACACATATAATATTGTTTCATCCATCCCCATAAACTGCACCAGCCAGAAGTTCAAAATGTTTGGTGGTATGATCTCAAACATAAATCAACACATAAAAGACAAACACTCTGACAAAATCAAAAAGAACATGGAGACAAATAAAATCGATATCCAAGCTGTAGTAGGTATTTTTATCTGATTGTCCAACCATTTCTGTACCAACAATGCCATTTAATCAAAAATATTTAGCCATACTCTTTGGCAGAATTTCGAAATCGGCTCATTTGCTAGATTGTGTACACAGACCAGCCATTCACAACCATCAAGAGTGATCAATTGCATAGCATCTTTGGCCTCCTCAAGCATGATTTATATTTGCCAAGTACTGATACTATTCACAAAGATGTCCTGGAGGCCTATAGGAAGCACGACAATCTCTGCCAGATACTTCAGGTAAAATGAGGGCAGCACTATGACCTTTGCAAGCTGAATTATATAAAAGAGCTCACCAATTTAACCTTACATTTAATAAGCAGAATTTGGCAGGCAAAATTTCATTTATGATTGACACATGGATATCTCCCAATGCAATTTCATTTCTGGGCATTACTGGTTATTAGATTGACCTCGATTGGCAGCTTAAATCTCTCATCCTTGACTTTGTCAAACTTGCTGGCCCTCATTCTGGAGACAACATCGCAGATACTTTTATTAGTTGTATCTAGGAGCTTGGGATCACAACCAAGGTAAAAAAAGGGGGGCTTGCCATCAGGTCAGCATTTTGAGAGAGGTCCTTAAACAAAACAGATTTTGTTGGTTATTTATTTTTGCATAATTCGCTGACTGAATATTTCAAGTACAGATTTTGACCAATATGATAGACAATGCTACAAACAACTCAACATTTTTCCAAGTTTTAGTAGCCAGCCTCAAACAGGAAAATATGGCCTTTAGTGCAGAAAGCTGCTATGTGTAATGCCAGGCCCACATACTGAACCTCACTGTTCAGAACTATCTTATGCATATAGACAAAACATCTGAGAGAGGAGGGGCCCTGAGTATAATTTCCAAGCTGCACAAACTGGTTGTGTCAGTCTGATCATCCCACAATGACAAGACAAATTCGCTGCACAGTATAGGGCAATTAGTTTAGCTCTGAAAGAGCTTATATTGGATGTCTATATGTATTGGAACTCAACATTTGCAATGATCCAGCACATGCTGGAGTTTGCTGTAGTATGCATTCTTTTTTTCTTTGGTCAGCTGAAGCAACTGTTTCAGATGATGGAAGATTTATTTTAAAAAAAAAAAAAAAAAAAAAAAAAGCCAATAGATTCAATGATGGCTGCCAACAAGGAAATACAGGCCAAGGCTCTAGGTGAAAGCAAGTGGGATGTACTTAGGAATGTTTTCAGAGTTTTGGAAGTAAGTGGTAGTTGCTCTGGCTCCATACTCATTTTGTCTGCCTCCACACAATGCAATATCTCACCACATATAACTGCCAGTGATTGCACAAAGGATAGTCAAACAAATGACCCCAACAATAAGCTCTGTAATATCAGTATACAACCTTCTGATTGACTGGCTAGAGGACAAGCTCGAGGATAGGCTGGAGAGTTGTAGTGATTTACAGTTAAGCCTGGATCAGAGAGATGCCGTTGAGGTTGCTCTAAGCAAGCTCAGAAAATACTACTCCCAAACAGATACTGCTGTATACTCAATCAGTACAGGTATGTCAATGTTGGCATGTGGCCATTACCCCTTCCAAAAAAGAGGAAACCCTGCAAAAACTCACTCTCCTTTTCTTCGAACAGTGCTGGATATACACTTAAAGCTACAATACCATAAAGATCAGGGCTGGGAGCAGCACTTAATTAAGAGAACCAAGCAGGCCATAATTGAAGTGTACTGGAAAAACTATGCACTGCCACAAGGTTCTGGCCAAAGTACAGACAAATATGCCAAGGGATCCCTCCTGTCCCACATTTACTTCAGTAGAAAGAGGAAGAGGGAGCTGTCAGTGGAAGAGCTGCTATCAATAGACGAACTTACCATTTACCTCATCAGCGATCATGTGGTCCTGCTGGAGGGCATGGAGGTACTCAACTGGTGGAAGGTGGGTTGTCAGGCGGATGTTGGGCCAATTTAACCCACCAATCTAACTACTGCTCTACCCACTGGGATGTGCAGCTGCATCAAACAGACTTCCCCAGCCTGTGTGGTATGACTCAGGACTACCTGGCGATTCCTGCCTCCAGCACTCCCATCGAGTGGGTGTTCTCAGATAGGGTGGACCTCGTTGCTCCAAAGAGGTGTGCACTGAATGCTGAGACAATCCGGGCATGTATGTGTCTGAAGTCTTGGTGGAGCTCAGGCTGCTAAAATTTGGCGAGTCCATGGATAAGTTGGTTGGCCTTGTGGAATATTTAATATCTTTCAAAATAATAAAAAAGGAAAAAAAAACCTGAGGACTCGGCCCAGAGTTTGCAGCCCAAGTAGGGTGGGGTTGGTAGTAGTGGCAGAGGGAGCATGCAATATTTGCGGCCCTCAGCCAGCAGCAAGGGGCAGCCCCAAGCTGCCAATACCCAGGTTGGTGAGCAGGTCGGTGGGTCAGTAGAGGGAGCGCACAAAATTTGTAGCCCTCTGCTGGTAGCAAGGGGCAGCCCCAAGCTGCAAGTATCTAGGTCGGGGGGGTAGGTGGAGGGAGCACACAAAATTTGCGGCCCTCCACCAGCAGTGAGGGGCAGCCCCAAGCTGTCAGTGCCTGGGTTAGTAGACAGGGTCAGTTGGCAGGTGCAGGGTCGGCAGAGAGAGCGCACAAAATTTGTGGCCCTCTGCTGGCAGTAAGGGGCAGCCCCAAGCCACAAGTGTCCAGGATGGATGGGGCAGGCAGAGGGAGTACGCAAAATTTGCGGCCCTCTGCTAGTGGCATAGGGGCAGCTCCAAGCTACTAAGGAGTCTGGGGCAGAGGGTGCTTCTGGTGGTTGGAGGGCATTTCCGGCAGTCAAAGTCACTGGTTCAGGTCCTACAAGCACCCTGGCCCTGTGCCACAGCACTGTACTGGTGGCACTACAGAGCAGAGCCAAGGGGCCAGTAGGGCCCTGCATAATGGCTAAGCTAGTACTATATAAGAGACACCCAGCCCAACCCCCCCACATAAGACTGCCCAACCTGCACAAAATGGCTGTCTAACCCTCATGAAAGATTGTCTAACCCTTGTAAAAGATTGCCTAACCCTTACAAAAACTGCTCTACCTGTTGGTCCCAGGCCTTGATGAGCCTATCATCTGTTGTGAGTGTAATGACTGTTGTGTCCAAGCTCTCTTCAAAGGTAATGGTACTATGGTAGTCATGTGGTTGGAATAGGATGGCCATGTTTGCCACAAATGGGACCCCGAAACTGTAGGTGAGGTTATACCAGACTTCGCCACTATCCTCCCAGGTTGAGCCCTTCCTTTCCAGGATGTAAAACATTACCAAGGTGACATTGTTGTCTGTATGTATGGGCAGAGAAAGATTGCACCTGATGTATCCTGATGTGATGCAAGCATATGGTTGGGTGAACCCTTGGCCCAGGACCTCATACTGCCAGGCTGTGCTGGTGGATCCCTGCCCTTGGTCCAGCTCTGGGAGCCCCAGCTTGGAAATCTACAGAAATGGACAACAACTGGTCAGTCCTTTTTGCATGCAGGGGGGCAGAAACCCCCTGGGCTACAGCACCCTGAAAAAGCAGAGCTCCTCACCTCATACGGCATACTAAATTGTGCCAAGAATGTACGTACAGCTGCACTGAGATCACCACCAAGCTGGCCTACCGTATGCTCTATCAATCTGCTCAAAGAACCCCAGATCATAGCCACCATTGCTACACAGGCCATGTTGTGCTTGCACACAGTTTGCTCTTTGACAGCACTTCTAAAGTTCTGGTAGGGGTACAGAATCTTGTATATCCCTGGAATTGTATCAAAAAGAGTATGTCAGCGAAGAGTGTGATTTATCTAGAAAGGGGTTAAAAAAAAAGAGAGATAAGTGTGAGGGATTTCAGAACTCTGGAACCCACCCTTTGCCAGTGTTGCAGTATATCCAATTCCCATCCAAACTCCCCCTCCTTGCTTTTTTCGCCCCCTCTTTCCTGCCACCCAGTATTTGACACAATCCTCACAAATCTTGTTGATGTGGCAGTGAAGCTCATCACCATAGAGGTTCCTTACCACCATCGCAACCACCTCTCTGTGTTCATTAATAAAGATACGGTTCTCTTTGTCGTTGATTACTCCTGCTGGCCAATGGACCCCTTGGTCAAGTACGATTGACTCTGATTTGAATGTAGACCCCCAAGCCTTAATGATGATGCTGGTACTGCTTATGCTGAACATCTTGCCCTTGAATTTCTCTATTTGATCAGATGCTGGACGTGGTTGAACTTGGGTAACTTTGAACTCTCCTTTCTAATGGAACTGAGCCCTGATCTGAGGGACCGAGATAAGTGTGTAGATGGGTTGCATGCAGATGGGTTGCATGTGGGCAGGTTGCATGCAGGCAGGTTGCATATGGGTGGGTTGCATGCAGGCAGATTGCATGCAGGCGGGTTGTGTGTGGGCAGGTTGTGTGTGGATGAGTTGCATACAGATGTGGGTGTTTTTTAGAGGGAGACCACATAAAAATAAAATTAAATAAAACACAGAGATGGGTATTTCAGAAAAAGAGCATGAGTGAGTAAGTGAGTGAGCTGCATGCCGATAAGTTGCACACTGATGAGTTGCATGAGTTATACAAGATTGCTCATAAAGACTTACTTCTGTTCCTTTTGAGACCTCTGCCATGTGATGTATTGACTCAACAGCTCAGCCACCAAAGGTATGCCCCATAATATCCACCAGCCTTTCTTCATCTTGACCAGATGTTGCGAATAAAGTTGGCAGATCTCGCCATAGAGCTGTAGACCCTAAGAAAAGTATGAGGTGAATTGGGTCATACTGAGGAAGTTTAAATAAACACAAGTAAATAAGTGGTGGCCGAGTGAGCAACCTACATCTACTATCAGCTGCTCCAAAAAGGCTACCATGTACATAGCTGTGAGGTCTGTGAATTCTGAGGTCTGAAGAGCTACCATGAGTTGTTGCCAGAATTCTCTCTCATCCCCACCATCGCCATCGCCATCACTACCACCACTGCTATTGCCTCTTTGGCTCTTGATGAGCAGCTTGTGTGCTGTCTATATGAGAAAGAATCTAACATTATCAGCAGAGAGTGTGTTTCCACCTCGAATACTCCCTCTTTTGATGATCATTGTAGGGTGAAAAATGAGTAGACTGGACCAACATATGAATTAAGGGCTGCTGTTTTGTTTGCTTGTGATGCAGCAGGAAAGAACAAAGAAAAAGAACAAGAAAAAGAACAAAGAAAAGAACAAAAGAAGAGAGGGAGCAAAAGGAAAGGGTGATGTCACCAAAGTGCAGCAGGAAAAAAAAAACAAGAGCAAAATGAACAAAAGAAAGAGTGATGTCACCAAAGATTTCAATCCAGATGGATCAATCTGGATGGACCAATCCAGATGGACCAATCTGGATGGACCAATCTGAATGGATCAATCTGGATCAATCCAGATGGATTAATCTGGATAGATTAATTCAGATCAATCCAGATAAATCCAGATCAGATCATAAGACCAATCTGAGTTGATTCAAATCCATCACATGACAAATCTGAATCCGGATCAACTCTATCTGTTTGGAGCACTACTCAGCACTCTAGCTCCAGATCCTGTTCTAGTCCCACTCTTTACCAATACCCACCAACTGCCATCCACTGGGCCACAGATCCTGTCCCAACCCCCTCTGATACTCAACTCCATCACTAATATCAAAGTCACCAAGGGAGATACCCTCCAGCAACACTTGGTCCCATCTCTACATCACTGGGCCCCAAGGTCATTCTCCCTCATCACTCTACCAATGAATGCTAATGTGGTGTGCCCCATCAGCAACTCCCCACCAGAAGCCTTTAAACAACATGTGTTCATTGTTCTGCAGCCCAACTAAGGACAGAAGATCTTCCATAGATCCTCTTGGTGAGGATCTTATCTCTCAGACCTTCTGCAATAGAGAAACTCAGCTACCACCCCCTAGCTCAGCAGCTCTCTTTAGCCACCATGCTCTCAGGCAGTATAACCTCTTTGGGAAGTTAACCAGTCCAAGCCCCCCTCTAGTCACCAGTAAAGCAAAAATTTCCCAGCTAATCTGACTCCTCCTCTCAGTCCAGATCTACCCCTTCACCAGTTTCAGCAGTCTCTTCACTACCCAGGCTGGAAAGTCCAGGTGATATGCCAGATACCATAGCTTCAGTAGCCAGTAAGTATTCAAAATAGAAATATGCCCTACCAGAGACAAGTGGCAGCCTCTCTAACTTTGCAGGGCCTCCCCCCAAATAACCACCTATCACTCTCACCAGAGTTTTGGAAGAATGGACCCATATACTGATAGATAGATACTCAAGTATCTCACTACCTCACCAGTAGGGACAATTGTTCCAATGACCTTCCCCCCTATTAAGCCATTACCCAGCGCCATTGTTTCACACTTGTGCTAATTGAGTTTAGCCCCAGAGTGCATCTCATACTACTCCACAGTCTCCTTGAGCTCCTCAACATTGGCAATTGAACTCAGGCTGACCACTATATCATCTACAAAAGCACCAACTCTCTATATCCATTAAGGGCTCTAGGGAGAGTATATACAAAATAGGAGAGAGCAGGTCCCACTGAGAAACACCTCTACCCAGAGAGAAAGCCACTCCTCAATACTCATTACACATGAGTGCAGCCCTGCTAACTTTCAGTAGACTGACTATAGCTGCTCAGAACTGATAAGGGACTCTAATCCTATTTAGTACCTTAGTCTACCAGACTCTCTAGACATGGTCATATGCCTTCTCCTGATCTAAGAAGACCAGGCACCCATCTAATCCACAGGCCTGCACTCCTTCAATAATACTATATACCCAGGCTGTGCTATCTCAAATAAGTCAGCCACTGACAAATCTCCACTATTCTATCCCTAAGATCTGCTGGGCCACCTTCTGCAGTCTTACTACTACTACCTTAGTAATCAACTTCCTGTTCATATCCAGTAGCATGATCAGCCTCCAATTCCTCCAGTCCTCCCTCTTACCCTTGTTCTTATACAGCAGCACCACCAGCCCCAGATCCTGCTTTTCTACCCATCTCCTAGACTGCAGTACCAAGTCACAGAGTACCCTCAGCTCTTCCAGCATACTGGGAATATCCACCATCTTCTTCCAGAAAGCCCAGGGCAGGCCATCCTCACCTGGTACTGTACCCAGTATAGTCATAGCAAGAATCTGGTGAATCTCCTCTTTCTGTACCAGCATCACCAGGTCACTCAGCTCTTCCATCTATGGTGGGTGCCAATTTTCCAAGGCAAGACCAATGGTAACATCATCTGCCCCACCCTCTTTCTTACTTCACAAGCCACTCTACTGCCCCTTCAGTGATGTGAGAATATCTTGTATACTATACACCAATGTCCCCTCAGAATCAAGAACCCCCTCCTATTGCTACTGAACCCTCCTTATCCAAAGGGCTCTTAGAGGACCTCTCTCCTTCTTTCAGCCCCTGCCAATATAGATATGCTGCTATGCTCTTCACCTGCACTTCCTCCTTCTCTTACAATATCTGTTGCAACTCTACAACCTCTTTTTTCACTCATAGCAATCTTCAATCCTCCACCCCCTCCAGGGCCCCCAAACCCACCCAATCCTCCAGCAATCTTGTCAGTCTAGCAGAGGCCCACAACCTCTTCTTCCTCCTCTATCTCTCAGTCACTGCACCTGCCTCCCTCTAATAGATCCTAGTAGTCTCCTTCAGCCTCATCTATCTAACACCAACTGAAGTACCCTCCTGTATCTACTCCTCCACCCTCTGCTGAATATCCTCAGCCCACTTGTCCCACAGTACCTATTATCTACCAGAGAGGAGTTGAGGCACCAATGTCCCAGTCCATCCCCACTCCCCCCAAAATGTCCCTGTCCCAGCAATCCCTAATGATCTGACCACAGATACTATTTTACCTCCAGAGCCCCCAAACATCCAGACCCCAACATTTCACCATCAAAATCCAGTCAATTCTCATTCTCAGACCACTTGTCCAGTGTATATACACCCTTCTGTCACCCCATAGCTCTCTGCCAGTATCCATCAAAGCACTCAACCTCTCAACTTCCTCCCATGCCTCCAAACCTCCACTCCTTCCCTCTGTTCCCCATCCTCCATCAGTTCTATCCAACAGTACATCCCTGACCATATTAAAGTCTCTGCCAAGCATGTCCACTCTAGCCTCAGTCAGTATCCCTTCCTCCTGAAGACCCTTCAACCACTCTACATGCTCACCCCTTACTGCAGAACAGTAGCAGGATCCAACCATAACTAGTTCTTGACCAGTGCAAATCCACTCACCCCAGACCAGCCTATCTCCCTAGTTCTATATATCCCAGATCTCCCCTCTGCCCTTCCTGACCAGAATCCCAACCTTGCTCTTCCAAACAACCACCCCTCTCTATTCTTTAGTTCATTTCAGTTTATTCAAGTCATCCTCACACCTGACATCCTGCAAAAGAAAGAGATTGGCCTCCAAACCCTTCAGCTAAACAAAAATATTCTATTGACAAAATTAACCTCAGAGCCCATTCATATTCAAAGAGAAAATGTTGGTTATACTGTTCATAAAGAGTAATATATAATAGTAAGTATATCCTCTACTGCTCTATGTTTCTCTCATCCTAAGCCAGGTCCAAATCATGCTCTGCATCTACCTCCTCTTCTTTAGTCCTCTTAGCCTCCAATCCAGCCAGAAGTTTCTTAAGCTCCCCATCTTCCTTCTCGAATTCATCATGATACTCTAGGCAGGCCTCCTGCCAAAGCTACAATCCATACTGCTCTGCCCAACAGAAAGCAGCTCTTTCACCAGTAACAACTGCCAGCCTAGCCTTCCTCTTCTTATCAACCTCTTACCCTTCCTCCTTTAGGAAAATTGCAAGAATCTCTACCTTCAGCACCTCTACCACTCCCTCACCACACAGAACATATGCCCAATACTCATCACTCATCACTCACAGGTCCACCTCCCTCAGCTCCTCTGCTGTAAAGTTATTCATTATCTTGCACATCCATAGCAGATTTCCCACCTCCTTCCCTCCAGAAGTTGCTGGCCTCTCGCTATCCAGCATCAAGATATCAGCTTCTGTACTTGCAGCCTCATCCCACTCCTCCTCCTGAATATCCACCAATTTATCCTCACTAACTGTCACTACCTGCCCCCCCTTTGCTACCTCAGGAAATCCAAAATGAACCCTCTGGGCTCCTCACATGGGCACATCCTCTGCCACTCTGCCCCTGAAAGCTGGACCTCATCTAATAAGTAGCATAGGGATTAGAGATGGCTCCCAGACCTCAAAGGTGTCATTTGCATAAGAGTCATTACCCTTCACCTCCTCTCTCCCTCTAGGCCCCTTCCCTGCATTCTCTCTATCCTTGCCAGCTCAGATGCTCTCCTTGGCTCTCTCCATGATTTCAATATCACCAGCATCCATCTTCACCCTGCTTTCCAGTTTTGCCAACAACTCTCTCTGCCTCTTATATCCTTAGAATCTTTTCCACCACTCCTTATCTACCTAAATCCTCTTTAATCCACTACTTTCAAATGTATTAACTCAATATACACCTTCCAAGCCTTAGCCCTCTGCTCCACAACACTGCTCAGCTCTTCCAGTGTCTCTAGCAAATCCTCTTCCTCCTCCTCACTCCCCTTCACCCTCATCACCTTGTACAAGAAAGCCCCCCAGATCATTACTGAAGACCAGTCTCTAGCTTTCCTGGTAGCTTCCTTTCCTGCCAACTGAATTCTAACATTAACATCTCTAGTCCTGAATGAGGTCCCCTCTCAGACCTGGAACCCAACATCGACTACCTTGCCATACTCAGTCATAATATCCACAACTCTCCTCCTTATCTCCTCAGCTGTCACCATGGGCACCCCCTTCACCAGCAATTACACCACTCTGGAGTCCCACCTCAGGCAATATACTATCAGAACATACATTTCTCCAACTGTCAACCCTGCCTTCAGTGTCTCCTCTAATGGTCCAGCCTTCTTGAAGCCCACCTCCACTTCTTCCAGTCTCTTCAGGAACTTCATGGATGCTGCTTCAGCCACCTATCTAGCAATCAGCCCCAGGACCATTTTTGCTGTCACCATTAAGCCCTGGAAGCACAAGGTGACTACAAACTCCAAGATTGACTTCTTGAGTAATGGTGCTACTGCTAGTCCTGTTACACCATCTGCCAGATCACTAGACCTTATGTCTTTCCCACTACTTGGTCTACTATCAGCAGTCTCATCTAAATTTTTTTCCTGATTGCCCATTATACTCCCATCAGCAGTCACCCTCTCAGCCTCTACACCACCAGCTCCACTACTCCGGCCTCCCAGAGAAACTCCCCCTAGAGGCTGCTGCTCTGTAGTTTTTACTGGCTCCTTGTCCCTCCTAAGCCAGCCCTCCAGCCCAGCTCTCTGCTGACCCCCCTTCACCTTATCTGTAAAGCTCACCCTCTCTGTCCCCTGACTGCCAGTACTACCCCCTCCCCTACCTCACCCTCCTGCCAGCAGACCCCTCATACTTCCCCCCAAGCCAGAGCCCCTCTCTACATACTGCCAGTTGAATGCACCCAGGCCACCCTGCCCAGTACATACCTTGGAATACTCATCAGTTGCTATGATACTAATAGCTTTTCTCCAGAAACTGTGTTGAAAGTGTTGCCAAAAGGTTGTGTAACTCAAATGTTACTGGAGAAAGGTGGTCTGCTGCCTCCATCAGTTCTATCTACCAGTATATCCCTGACTATATTAAAGTTCTCTCAAAGTACATCCACTCTAGCCTCTGTGAGGGCCCCACTCTCCTGAAGCCCCTTTATCTATTCCACATGCTCACCTCATACTGCAGGGCAATAGCATGAACCCACTATAACTGGCTCCCAACCTGATCATATCTACTCTCCCCAAACCAGTCTATCTCTCCAGTACCTCAATCTTATATCTCCCCTCTGCCTCTCCAGACCAGAATCCCAACCTTGCTCTTTCAAACTGCCTCACCTCTCTATTCCTTTGTCCATTCCAGTCTATCCAAATCATCCTCACATCTGACATTCTGCAAAAGAAAAAGATTAGCCTCCAATCCCTTCAGTCAAGCAAAAATGTTTTAATGCTGAAACAAACCCCATAACTCATTTATATTTAAAGAAAAAATATTAGTTGTATTGTTCATAAGGAATATTGTGAAATAGCAAGTATATCCTCTACTGCTCTATAGTCATCTCCTCCTGAGCCAAGTCCAGATTGTGTTCAGTAGTCACCTTCTTCTCTTCAATCCTCTTAGCCTCCAATCTAACCAGTAGTTTAGCAAGTTCTCTATCCTCCTTCTTCTCAAAATCCTTACAATACTCCAGGCAGGCCTTCTGCCAGAGCTGCAATCTATAATGCTCTGTCTAACAGAAGGCAACCCACTCACCAGCAGCAACTACCAGCTCAGCCTCTCTCTCCTTATCAATCTCATACCCTTCCTTCTCCAGAAAAACTGCAAGAACCTCTGCCTTCAATGTCTCCACTACTCTATTACTATATAGGATCTATGCCCAATGCTCTTCTCCCATCACTCTCAGGTCCACCTCTCTCAACTCTTCTACCACAAAGTTGTTCATTATCTGGCACATCTATAGTAGATTCCCCACCTCCTTTCTCTCTGGAGTCACTGGTCTCCCTCTATCCAGCATTGTGATATGTATCAGCTCTTACACTTGCAGTCTCATCCCACTCCTCCTCTTGGACATCCACCAGTTCATTCTTGCCAACTACCACTATCTGTCCACCCTTTACCACCTCAGAAACTCCAAAGTATACTTGCTGGGTCCCCCATATAGGCATATCCTCTGCCACTCTGCCTCTTGAAGCTGGACCTCATCTAATAAGAGAAGTCAGAGTTGGGGAGTCCTCCCAGACCTCAAATGTACCATCTACATAAGGATCATAACCAGTCCCCTCCTTGTCCACTTCTGGCCCCTTCTCCACACTCCCTCTATCTTCACCAGCCCAGACACTTACTTTGGCTTCCTTCATGACTACAATTCTATCAGCATCCTTCTTCACCCTGCTCTTCAGGTTCATCAACAGCTCTCTCTGCCTCTTATATTCTTGGTACCTTTCCCACAGCCTCTTATCTATATGGATCTACTTCCCATCTACTACCTCCAAATGTATTGACTCTATATGTACCTTCTAAGCCTTTGTCCTCCACTTTATAGTACCACTCAGCTCCTTTAGTACCTCTAACAAATCCTCTTCCTCCTTCTCACTCCCTTTTACCCTCATTACCTTATATAAGAATGCCCCCCATACTATTACTGAAGGTCAGTCCCTGGCCTTCCCAGTAGCTTCTCTCCCTGCCAGCTGAATCTGGACATCAACATCCTCAGTTCAGAATGAGGTTTCTTCTCAGACCCAGAACCCAATATCAATCACCTCTCTATACTCAGCTATGACTTCCTTGACTCTTCTTCTTGTCTCTATAGCAGTCACTGTGGGTATCTCTTTCACTAGAAGTTGTACTACTCTGAGGTCCCATCTTAAACAGCATGCCATCAGAATATACACCAACCCAATAGTCAGCCTAGCCTTTAGCACATTCTCCAATGGTCCAGCCTCCTCAAAGCCCACCACCACTCCTTCTAATCTCTTCAGAAACTTCACAGATGCTGCTCTAGCCACCTGCTTAGCAATCAGTACCAATACCATTTTTGCCATCACTACTAAGCCCCAGAAGTACAAGGTAACTGCAAACTCCAAGATCAACTTCTTGAGTAATAGGGCTACTGCCAGACCTATTACACCATCAGCTAGGTCACTAGGCCTCATGCTCTTCCCATACCTCAGTCTATCATCAGCAGTCCTATCTAGATTTTTTTCCAGATTGCCTGTTATGCTTCCATCAGCAGTCACCCCCTCAGCTACTACACTACCAGAGAGACTCTCCCTTGCTGCTGCTGCCCTGCAGTCTTCACCACCTCCTTGTCCCTCCTCAGCCAGCCCTCCAATCTAGTTGCCATCTCCCTCCCCTTCACTATATCTGTGAAGCTTATCCTCCTGCTTCCCTGTCCTCCAACACTACCCTCTCCCCTTCTACATCTGCCCACCAGCAGGCCTCTCATACTTCCCCCCAAGCCAGGGCCTCTCCCCACATATTGCCAGTCAAATATACTTAGGTCTCTCTGCTCAGTACATACCTTGGAATGCTCATTACTTACTATATTACTAGTATCATTTCTCTAAAAACTATATTATAAGTATTGTTAGAAGATTGTAATCTGAATGTTACTGGAGAAAGCTGACTCTAAATAATATCTCTAAACTCCTATATATAACTATTATATGAGCTACAGTACTAGTTATATAAGAAATTACCAATACTAAATAAATATTCAGTAAGTATATAATATTCTTATAGAATTATAAAAAGTATAAGTAATATATATTTATAAAAAGAGAAGAGAAGTCACTTATAAAAAAGATGAACAGATATTACTCAGTATATAGTACCTGACTCTGAATAATACAAAACTAAAGAAGAAATTCAGATCTTCTGAGATATTTAGAGGGTTATAGAGGACCAGCTGGGGTTATAATCTCTGGAAAGAGGAGAGGGTGAGAGTTGGGGAGACCTCCAGCATAGGCTAGTGGGAGGAGTTGGGAATAAGTGGTTGATACTTGGGTGGGCACTGGCTATTTAGGTTAGACTTACCAGATATTAGCTCTATATATTTAAGGATGGTCAACATATAGCAGTTGGGGTGTAAGTTATATAGTAAGAGTAATTACTGCTAGACATCCTAAACAGTTAATGGAGGGAGTGGGTACCTGGAGGGGGAATCTGGAGGAGGCTTGTGGAGGGTATTTGTGAGAAGAGTAGAGAGTGGGTTGGGGTCACTGGGGGGTTAGTAACCCTCTGGAGAGTTGGAGAGAATGAGAGAGAGAAAGGTCAGCAAGAGATTGGGTGAAGGGTATAGCTATACCTTTATATTAATATAATATAGATTGGTTGGTAATTGGTAATAATGTGGAAGTTTAAGTAACTATAAAAAAAAAAAAAAAAAAAAAAAAAAAAAAAAAAAAAAAAAATTCAGACTCTGTTATATTAGACTATTTGAGATCTTGGAGAAGTATGTATAGTCCTATTGTAGACCTTCTGATAACTCTAAAAAAAATCTATCCAGTATTTCATATATCTCAACTCTAGCTATATATTGAAAACACTTTTAAAGAAAGAACAGTGCTATCTTCAGATCCAATTATCATCAACTAAGAACTAAAATATAAAGTCAATTATATCTTAGATCATAAGAACTGATATTTCAGATAAGCTATCAAGTCTATCTAATACTATCTTATAAAATATAAAGATTACTTTAAATATAATACTATCTGAGAAAAGAATATAATCTTCTACCAAATATAGAAGAAGCAGTAATCTAATATAGATATATATCTAATATAATGAAAATTCTAATTGAATTTCTAAAAAACAGTTATATTTCTAACAAAGAGAATAAGATAACTTTACTATATTATGTATATATAACTAGTAATAATACTAAGAACAAATAAAGAACAAGATTACTATAGCTATTCTTATGACTTATATATATAAATACCAATAGATCTCTATTAAGCTATTCTTTGTCAATATATAAATTTCTAAAGACTCTAACTTAAATGAAGTTCAATAATACCTTAGGAGAATTCAGTACTTTTAAGTCTTTTGTTACCAGTAAGAGCTAAAGGAATACTGTGAGATATATAGGATAAATCATCTGTCAGTAACCTACTCTCAGTAAAGCTAAATAACTAGCTCACCTATTTATTGATAACTATACTTATATTATTGCAAAAACACTATATGTTCTTTCTCCAAGTCCTTAACTATCTTCAAAGTATATCTCTAGAGAATATTGCTAATCTGACTAATAAATACTGAAGTAATATTACCTTTCAAGTAGTCCAGTATACTGCTCTTCAGTTTGTTAAGTATCTAGAGTTCAGTGCTGAATTTAATGAGTAGTTTCTGATAAAGAAGAGAAAGATATAATGATTTATTATATAGCAACAAAGTTACTAGAAATTCTAATAAAATTTCTAACATAAATTTCAAAAGAAATTCCAATAGAATTTCTAATATAGTAGTCATAGATATTATATATAGTATAACTATATATAGATATATCTAGTGTACTATATTTAGCCATAGTCTCCAATCTGTATAAATATTCTCTATACTGAATATATTGTAACCTCAGCTCCACTTTCACCAAATATAAGAATAAAGCAATATTCTTATCAAGAACTCTCAGACCTAACTTGTTAATGATTCTGAGCCTGATCAACTTAGGATACAAGCATGGTACCTCTATCAGTACAAGAATCTGAAAGCAATACTTGGACTCTGCCTCTGCAATAGGCAGAAGGAACTTACCAATAGCTGGTATTTGGAACTTAATGCTTTCTTTTAAAACTCAGAACTTAGGGCTGATAGTCATCTTTGATTATCTGCAACAATTAATTCTATCAGCATATAGTTTTATTACACAGATATTTATGACCATAGATCAATTTTGGGCTACTGATGTATTGATACTCCAGTTTTTCTGATCATTTTTAGTTGCATATTTCTTTGAGGCCCCAAAATTGTTAAAAATCGAGTACAATTAACTTCCTCCTTGACTTGTCATCGCTGAATATATACTTGGTATTCGCTCAGTACAATCCATATTTTCCGAGACCCTCAACTAACGCTACTACAACTATATTACGATTCTGCCTGTTGATTTCCCACAGTTTTTGTTAACAACAATAACTTACAAAAACACAACAGATCGCTTGCCTAGGACACAGTGATCCCTATTCTATAGCCATCCCGGCTAGCGCTTCTGTGCCTTTACATCCACTATCTAGCGTGCGTAGCTAACTTTGCCCACAGCCGACCATGACCGAATGTTTAACCATCGATAGCGACAGTTACGGAAACGACGGGAATAATGTCCAGAATATTTATGAGCAGATGGTTCAAAAGACAAAGAGGTACGTCTAGGCGAATGATCTTGGACGGTTGGCACAATAGTGTAGACGGATAAAAGGCAAGGTGATGGCTTATCGAAACAATCGGTATAGTCTACATCAATAAATCAACGTCTACGAGCTTTGGCGGCGCGGAGACGGGCATTTTTTTTTTTTTTTACAATATTATTTTTCAAAAAAAAAAAAAAAAAAAAAAAAAAAAAGTCAAACGGTCTATAAGCCAATTCTGTTCGCCGTATGCAAGTCGCGAGTCGACGTGTTCCCAACCGGATCTAGTATAAAAAAGATGTTATCGTAGAGGCTCCACAAATCTTTTGTCGATTCTTAACGTAGTGGAATTATTCTCAATAGTCAGAAGCATGCTTCCCCTTTGCGAAAGTGGCATAGTTGATTTCGACTTCTGGTTGTAACATCCATACTAAAAATTGCCTTTACAAAATATATTTTTTCGTAATAGCAGAAACAATTTTTGGAACACAAGCTATTTAAATTTACGATTTTTGGTTCGGAAATTTGAGATCAAAAGAAAAAAATAAATTTGTGAATGAGATGGTAGACGGCGTTTTAGATTTTCATAAAACTTGAACAAGGAAATGAACGCTACGAGCATTGTTCATGTCCTAAGGGCCAGTCTTCTCCGACTCCTCCTGTGGCAAATCTTCATCACCGACTTTCAACGTAATCCGGAGCACGTAAAAGTCATCGTTGCTGCTATCTTCGGGATCATGAGTGTTGGTGGACATACGAGTCACCTTCAAAGGCTTTCTGTCCACCTTTTCCAAGAGTGCCTTCTCGAACATAGTGTACAAGTCGGACAGGCCATCGTACTGCTCCTTGACCACCTTCCAGAGCGGGTACCAGTTCAAGGCCTTGATGATTTCACGATCCTTAGAGTCGAGTAATCTCAGCAAGGGCACTCGGTCCCGTTGTTTGATAGGGCTTCTGGCTTCGGCGCGGGAGATCTGGCTAAGACCGCCTGTTGCGTCGAAAAACATGTCGAGATACGCGAATCCGTGCCAATCGTCTTGGTGCGGATCGAGCACCTTGTCGTGGACACATTGGATAAGCTTTACAAGGTGTTGCCCGTGATCTTTCATAAGTTTCGCACAACGCGCCATGGCTAAAGGTTTTGGATGATTTGGGGAATGTGTTTGTGAATTGTGATAATATAGTGACAGTATTTGTTTTTTGAGGGAATCGACTGCGCCGTGTGAGGCTTTTATCTCCGGCCCTTGCCCCATTTTGAACCCTCCGCCACGGGATCGCGATACCAATCAGATCGATAAATTGACACCCTAGTACAAATGATCCGTGCGTAACATGCATGACGAGACTGCCTTGTGTTAGAAACCCTGGAAGACAAAGCCCGTGTGTAGCTACATGTGAAAACACGTCTACCATTCTGACAAAGTATAGCCGCTGACAATGTCCAACACCTTGTTGGTATTAGTGGTTTTTTTACTTTGACGAGAACCACGTGTACAAATGATTTCGTTCCATATGTGGTATATATAGCACAATGTAAAATGATCCCGTTATTTAAATGAAGCGACTGGTGGCTAACAACGAGTCTCGGAACTATGTACATACCAGGAGGGTCTCATTAAATTCCGGGAACGTGGTGAAATCCGCAGTAGAGACGATTATAGCAAAGGGATACAGAATCATAAATTAAATTCTTAACGGAATTGGTCAATTATTAATGACCATGAATATGGATTTCTTCCCAATGCCTACACGCCTGCGGCAAGTGGGTCTGCGCCCGCAATCCTTAATCTCAAATTGGAAATGTTGCCCTTGCTCCCAATGTCCATGATTAAAATTGGCAAACGCGTTCTCGGTTACATTTAAAATACCTATCAGATGCAAGCATCCAATTTAATCATCCGGAATAAACGTGAATCGATCGACTTCTCCGCCGAGGTGGGAGCACTCTTTATTGAATATTTGTTATCGTACACGTTTACGAATGAACAGCGCAATGCGGCAACTTGAACGCTATCAATTCCTTTGGCGGCCTGCCGTATCTGAGAATAAAAATCTTTATCGACCCTGGCCTAAGTGCATGCTTCCGGTTCGCGAAGACGCCACCTTTGCTTGGTTATATGTATATCCGAAAAGCTACATTGTTATGTGATTATAATTGCATGGTTCTCCGATTCCGATAGCTTCAACCCCACTGTACAAAGCACTTATGCTTGGAAATGACTTGGATCCCGTCACGGCCGCAGCCGGTTCGGCGGCGTACATATCCCAATCGGCTGGCCTCCAGTTGATCCTGCGTCTCCTTCTGGCCGATCCTAACCACCACGTCAACGACACCGAGGAGCAATTATTGCAAAGAAGGAAACGACAGCCTCTCTTGGCACGGGTCTCTGTCCTGTTCACCGATACAATGAACGCCGCCCTCGTGATTGCTGCGTCCGTGTCGCATTCCGACCGTTCGTCTGTAGATTTGAGGCTAAGGCTACTGCGCAACGGAAACCGTCATTATCAACAGCCCATCGGGACACATTCCATCGCTCTTCTGTCTCCTTCGTACACCTGCAAGGGGCTCAGAGGCTTTACCATTTTGTAGTCCCGGTGGCTCGTCGAACTCAATTCTGTACAAGGCTACTGCGCAACTGAAACCGTCCCATCGGGGCTCACGTGGTTCACTTCCGGCTCCTTCGTACATCCCGCGCAGAGATTCTCGTCGTCATTACTCACTTTCCGTGCCGTGATCAGCGTGTGGGTCGACTAGGTGGCACTCGCAGTGGTCGAACCTCCCACAATCAGTCTGTTCCTCCATCTCAACAATGCCGTCCTTTTTATTGCCTTCGGTGCTCTCGTTTTCAAATATGAATTGATTACACGCGGCAGTTGTGCTCCTCGCAACGGTGTAATCTCAACTTCTGTCTTCCTTCCTGGTTCTTCCAAACATTAAGGAATCGCTGCCACTGCAACAATGCGGCACTGGCAAACGGGGCAGGGTGGGAGAAGTATGTAAGTGAGGTTGGTGAAGTCGGGCGGTCGTGCGATCTGATGTGACGAATAGTTGGAATGAGGTATAGGTGGCGGGGCACAGTCAGGCGTGATGAGGCAGTGTGAGAAAAACAAAGGAATGGGGGGTTGGTCGCGCTTATAAGGTACGATTGGATGAGAATGAAGTGAGGAAGTGAGTGAAATAATGTCGATGTACGACTCCCTTTCTCCACGATCTGCTTGACATTAGAAAGTACAGAAAGAAGATAAATTTCTAAGAGGGCATCTCTTTCAGAGTGTTTCGTCGCCAAAATCCTCGCACTGGTTTCAGCAGGATCTTGTGGGAGGTAGAGCTCTGGGCAAGAAGAGTGAGTAAATAGAAGTCCGAGGACAACATGGCTAATCGAGATACGGAGTTTTCCTCGGCTCTTGTGATGTTGAGGTGATGGGGCGAGTTTATATCCAAGATAGCTTAACCTTCAAGGTTATTTTATTTTCGCTGGTCCAATTCATGTATATATATAAGCATAGGATGGCTGAGGGGTCTAATTGAGCATTTATGCGCCATCTAATAGTTGCGTCGCGGTCTCACTAATGGTCTACAGCTCAGGGTCACCTGTAAAAAAAAAAAAAAAAAAAAAAAAAGCCCAATGTCCACTACAACACATCCACGTCCCGGTTCCCATATGTTATGTCGCGGGGCAACTCACCGTGTGTTTGTGGGACTAGATATCGCCGCGTGCGCGCTAATCACATTTAATGACACACAACAGGAAAATAAATCTGCATTCAAACGAACTGTTAAAAGTAAAGCGTGAGAGAGATAGCAGCACAATGCTTGCGACCGAACTACTTGACTATTCCATGATTCGTGAGCGTGTGCGGAAATGGTGTAGCTATCTTCTGGAAGTGCACCACGGTTTCTGAGATTCTTGAATGGTTGAATGGATATTCGTATCCGAGTCTTCACCTAGGTGCCCAACCACCTCTCGCCGCGTGGAACCAAAATTGGCACCGCAAACGCGAACGCCAATTAGGTAGTTCCGACTATTTTCCAACGTAAGAAGAAAAAAAAAAAGGCAAAATGTAACACAATCCATTGCATTGCATTCTTGTTACTTCGCATAATAAAAAATTAAAAACATTTCAAGGCCGATCACAGTTATGGGTGTCAAAGATTTCGTAAAGCGCATTCGGCCCATTTACGTCGCTGCCTACATCTACGCAATCTCCTCGCTCCACTTACGCGGGCACGAGAAAAAGTATAAATTTCGATTTGTTTTAATGAATACCGAAGAATGTGTATTTTACGGGCGGGGTTTTATTTATATCTTGATGCGGGCAAAATTCACAATACAAAGACGATGGGGCACCACCAAAACCTTACCCACAGTGGAATAGATGTCACAATGCAAACATGTAACGCAAAGGTCCAAAGAACGACGTAGAGCATGATATGACATGGAAACGTTCCTACAATTGGCCATTGCCGTTATTTTTGGGAGTTGTGGTGCCCGAGCCACTCGCGTAACTCGCGTAACGCTCCAGACCCCCCAAATACGCATACGGATTTTCCAGATGCTAGTTCCTGACATAACCAGGAACATATACAATATACACGCGTCGGACAGAGCTTGTGAGTGTGAAAAACTGCTTGCTAATTATAAACACTGAAGGATTCACGAGAACGGCGGAACCTGAATGCAGAAGGCGTAGAAAAATAGAGGGCGATAATCCCGTGTGTCAAGACCAGAGCCGCGGCCTGTATTGTAGATTGACATCGAAGTCGTCGTGGAGGCCATTGGTGGAGACCTCGTTTTCGGACGTTTCCTCGGCTGCGAGACAAGCGTCTCGGGCCCCAACCGACACCGGGCATCCCTCTCTTACGGCCTGTACGAACAGTGAGTTCATCGTCGGATTTCTCTCCCTCATTACTTCACTCCTGCCCCCATAATCATCTTTACCGCCATCCTCGTCGTGGTCGTCATCTCCATATTCAACATGTTGCGAGTACCTAATTTCCAGTTCTTCTAATTCGAACGTCCACGATCTCAGCCCCTCGCACCTGGACGTGGACATCGATTTCGTCAAGCACGAGCCTCGTCAGCGCGTCCCTGATCCGCGCAGCGCACCAGGAACCGGTCCGTCACACCGTGTACATTCCGGAGCTCGAGGTCCCTCAGCTCGATGCATGAATCCATAACCCGGAGTCGCGCCCCTTGGTGAGACGACGGATGAGTTCTGAGGCGGGCACATCGTAGATTTCGCCGAGGTCGAGCGAGTGGACGTGCGGGAGGGTAGGATACAAGATAGCCATGGCTGTGGAAGTGGAGTAGATTGAGGCCTCGAGGGTCAGAGGGAGGTTCCGGATGAAATGGACAATATCGTGAGAGAGGCGAATTTTGAAGTAACGCAGGGCTGTCGTGAAGGTTGGGAGGGGCGTGAATTCGAGATCGAGGAGCGAATGGGGGTGAGAAGGCCGAGAATGTTGAGGAGCACACCTCGGAGGATTTGGACAAAGAAGGGGGAAACTAGCTAACCGGATTTAGGCGTAGATCCAAAATGTATATATACGTGAAGACGAAATGTCTAAGATGGGCGTGAAGTGAAGTATGTATGGCGCGGATGTCCGAAAGGGAAAATGTTCGAACGTAGGCCGGGCAAGTGGGTTTTGGCTAATATCAAAGCTTGCGCTTCCAGGGCCGCCATTCGCGTAAAGCGCAAACGGATTGCAATGCGAACGACTAATTGCTAAATTACTGGCTTGCTAAATTACTGGCGTAGTATCACGGATTGTTAGAGCTGCGACAAAGTACTCACTCAGTCGCTCTATATGCTAAACATTGCTAACTGTTTGCCGCTGAGCCGGCGTAAGGCTGAACTCGGCGCTAAACTAGGTTGCAAGGGGTGAAACTGCAGGGACACTGGAACTAGCATGCATGATTGTCCGGGTGCTAAGCGGCTCCGGCCGGCATCACGTTCAGTGGACGGCGAGTTAATAGATCTGTGTAATTTTTTTTGATGACACAACGCCAGGAGTTTCACAAGTTGAATCTGTATATTGCCGTCATCGCCAACTTTCAACAAGCTCTTAAGAACTATGCCGAGATTCGAATCACCTCGCTTTAGGCTCTGAAGCAGACCAAAACCTTTTACGAAGACTACAAATGGCAAGTTATCCAGGGTTCAACATCGCAGATGACAAGCAAAAGATCGGCTCCAGTGTCGATTCATTCTGTCCATCTTCCCTTCAGCTCGTTGAATCTTTCGTTCAACGAAATTGGGAAGGACACCAAGATGATCGCCCTGCCACTAAGAATTACGTCCTTGTAGAGCCTTAATTTGCCCGGACGTCACATAACCATCCTCCAGACACCAACACCAACAATGTGGCCTCGTACATTGTTACTCACTCAACCGAAAGCTCGGCGACTTCCTCATCTGTTGAAAAACCGGCAAGAAACTTAAGTAACCAAGGATTGCTAGTAGGTTTTACAATCTCTATTTCCCCCAAAGCAAGGGTTTACCACATTGTTTTTTCTGAAGGTAGATTTCCACATTGAACCGTTTGGTATTAGTCTTAAAAGTCAATTTCCATAACTATGGTTCCGTTGTCCTTAACGAGTGTTGCTCTTTTCGGTTTGTGTGCAAACCAATTATTGTCCACATCGATTTATACGCTTCCCATCTCCCTGGAATACGGCCGTCATCTCAATGTCAATCTCGACGACGGCGTCTTGGAAACAATTGCCAAATATACAGGTTGTAAAAAAGACAAAGTCTACTCTACCGGTGGGGTGAAAGCATTGATGTATCTGCCTCCGAGTTCTTATAGTGTGTTCCAAGCACTTTCCGCAAACCGACACTTGGAGGAATTTGCCAAACCAATATTGGGGATATTCAGCTCATAGGCCTATAGGAAACTCGCCTCTCTAAATGTCCCAGACCTGGCTGAACACCAAAATTCGCCAAGCTTATACTTGAAACATTGGTATACCTAAAAAAAAAAAAAGTAAAAATAAAAAAACCGTTGGGTGCAAACTTCACCCATTTCAATTGCACTGCAGAATGTTGTAGAATCGGGTCATTTACCTATTTTGATAAAGAGCGAAGATATGAAAGTATATACAAGTACGGACAGTTCTTGGGCGTCCTCTGCTGGGGATTTGGATGGTGTCGATAACTTGCCTGCGGCAAAGATTCATGAATATCAATATGTTGATTGTTTATATACATATATATATATTAAGGGGTAACATTCTACATCAGCCTTAGCAACAAGCAATAGGTTATGGTTTACATGCACGTAGGTGTACCATTTTTCCACACCAGATCCTCATTCAGATGGATTTTTGGGAAGCATGCAAAAACCCTCTTCACGGAAGACGTCAACGTCAACGTAGTTGAGGTTTATGCTGTACAAATGCCAGGTTCCACCCTGATAAGAGTAACTTATGTTCGATCTGCAATCCCCCAAAGATTACATCTCATTTGCATAATTCGCACCACTTACCTGCGATCTATAATCTCCATACTTTGATTGCTTTCAAGCCCTCCAAAGATACCTGCGATGCCTTTCTGAGGGTGAGGTCTAAGGCATCTTTCATACCTTTGGCCAACTTTAACTTATTGTCACGAGCATGGCCGACGTCATTGCCATCCAAAGGGCCCAACACCTCCACCAATGTCTTGTCAAGATCGACGATGTTGAAAATGGTATCGGTTTTTTGACCGACCCGTCGACGATTCACTTCATTCCAGTTTTTTACTGCGCCGCACCGAAGACGCTTTCAGCCCCAGCTCACCCCTAAATGAGGGTTTGAAAGAATGGAGTAGAGCTCCGCGAGTTGAGATACGAGAATTTGATGGACAGGGTCTAAACTTAGGTCCGGATAGAGTCTAGTCGTGTCATCAGAAATAATGGCTGATAGATACGTACCACTTCAATTGAATTACTTTGGTATGGGGCTGAAATAGCCTCTCAATCGCTGTGGAAAAGCACCGGATAAGCCAGGTTCCTTCACTCTTATTACGCAATGATTTCGTATCGTACTGTCACTGATGAAAACTATGTCAACACATGAATATCATACATATGCACAAGCATGGCGCTTCTTGTAGAAAGAATACTAAAAACATTTTGTGAATGCATTCGACAAAATACAATACATCTTTGTCAACTGAACGTCGAACTCGTTGGTCATGAAGGTATGAAAGAGGAATTTTTCAGTGCGTTCTTGTTTTTCTGCTTGCTCCTCAAAGGATTTCTATTTGTCAAAATGTTTGTTGTATTGGTCAGAAATGTATGCTAGGGGTTTCAACAGGCAAATTATGACATTCAACAATACATACCACTTTGAACACTTTGAGGAGTTTCTCGCATTTCTGACAAATATGGCCATTCGCCGTAATATCAGTTCGCTCTTCTTGGGAAAACTTGTTTCGGGGACATGTTGCGGGTCCCGGTGATTGGATTGAGCATGTGATGCAAGGTTATATCAAGCCTATATATGAAAATCAAGGGATAAGTTTTTTTTTTTTTTTTTTTTTTTTTTTTTTACAAAACTGAAAGCAATTACTAACGGCGATTCGTCTTGCTCGGAAATAAACTCGTCAAGCATTTCCTGCATATTCTTGCCTGACAGGAGAATCCACTAGCCATTCTGAAGCACACGTCAACTCATATTCGCTTGTGGAGGTTACATATCAATTAGAGATGTCATTTAATAGAAAATCCTTTATACCTCGTCGCCATTATCGTCAGCGTCATGGCCGCCATCGTTTGCACTGCTTTCCATTCCCGACTCCGTGACGTGTTTGCAGCGCTTTGAGGTTCGGTCGTCAGCAACAACATCAAAGTTGGTATCATTCAGATGTTTAAGTGAGCTGATGCCGGATGTCTATGGAGGATAGAAAATTATAAGGAAGGCGACAAAAGTTATTTTGGAATCCGAAATCTATAAAATAATAATTAATATACCTATGTCACTGACAGTATCCCAGTTGTGCTTAATCCAAGACTTCGTTCCGTAACTTCATCAGAACAAACAAAGAGCACAGCCGTCAGACGTGAGCTGGCAGATCGACAATCTCGTCCAAGATGATATGCACTGCCCTTCTGAAGTTGTATACGGTTCTCTTGGGGTTGTTGACAGTGTGCGCTTTGTCCCATTCTTCGTACGAATATTGTGACCACTGGGTGTGTAGCACCTCTTTAAAGTACTATGGGAGTTGCTTAGCAGCCAAGTTTTGAAAGTAGTAGGGCGTTTTTCCGGAATGTTAGGTCATGGCTTAATGGAAAAATAGATGTTGTCACATAAAAAGGTGTTTGTCACATTAAAGCAGGAGGTTGTTGCCGTATAATCTCGTTGTGGTTTTGTCGTGTTGGTGAACGGCGAATCGCGATGAGACCGTGGTGTTCAATAACTGTTTTGGTTACAGCGAAGAATGGACAACCGGCCCATGTGACAACAATAAACCATCATCAACAGGTGACGGGGCAGCTAGTATTTTCTCGAAATATGATTGTTCATGTCAGAGATAATCTCAACGACCACGTCAAATGATTTATTGGATTTCCCGATAGCCGGAGGATGCGAAAGTAGTTGGCGAACAGTCATGCAGAACAGGCAAGGTATAACTTTGTGGGGGTTCGTTGGCCGATAAGACAGAAGAGAGGACGGAGCCCTCTTCTACTCACGCAAACTTCCCGGGTAAACGATTTGACCGTGAACCAGATTTTCGGCGAATGCTTTCCTGCACTCAGTCAATATTATCAATATTATTAGTAATAACTAAAAGAATACCTTCACCCTGGCTACTCTCTAGAACTAAGCTGAAGAAGCCAATAGAATTATCACTAAGTAAACTAAGACCTATATCAGCTAAGAGGAATTTAATAGGCTTGGTATATTTATGTGCTATAACTTTAGTGACTGGACTGATAGTGGTAGAGGATTTTATACTGTACTGGCTTCTTCTTAGAATCCTTCTGATAGTGGGTAGTTGGCTAGTCTTGAGGTGATTTCTTCTCTTATCTAAATATTGCTGATGATTCATTCTCTTATAGTAGTAGAGATTAGTATAGTATCAAATATATCCAGATTAACTATTGAGTACTTGTGAGCTAAAAAGTCATATAGATTTCAAAATCTTCTCAGTTGAGCTCTCAAATATAATGTGCCAGCTCAATGGAGGCAAATTACAAAATTGGAGCAGCTATATAGATTGGCTTGAGCTCTTAGTTACTTTGTCAAAAAGTAATAAAATGCTTAGTTTGTATAATAAAACTATATACTAAAATTAATATGTTATGAATAATCTAAGATAACTATTTGCTCTATATTATGAGTTCTGTAAGGAAGTACTAAGTTCTAAATATCTATTACTGAGATATAGTCCAAGTATTACTTTTGGTTCTTATGCTAAATAGAGGTACCATACTTGTATTTCAAGTTAATTAAGCTTAGATTTATTAACAAATTGGGTCTGAGAGTTCTTGATAAGAATCTTTATTCTTAAAAGAAAAAAGCAGAGCTGAGGTTATATCATACTCAGTATAGAGAGTATTTATACAGATTGAGGCTTATAGTTATATATAGTATACTTGATATATCTATATATTTATAATATATATAGTAACTATAACTACTATATTGGAATTTCTATTATAAATTTTAATAGTATTTTTATTGAAAATTCTGTAAGAAATTTCATTATAATATCTAGTGACATTATATTCTTCTCTTCTTTGTCAGAACCTACTCATTTAGTACTAAACTTTAGATATATATTCATCAAATTGAAGAGCTGTATACTAGACTACTTGAAAGATAATATCACTTTAGTATTCATTAGTTAAGTTAGAAATATTCTTAGGAGATATTTTACAGAAGTAATCAAGAACTTAGAGTCATATACAGAAAAGGATTTATAGTCTCTTAGCAATGACATAGGTGTAGTTATCAATAAAAAGACAGAATAACTTTTTGGCTTTACTAAGGGTAGCCTGTTAACAAATGATCTATTCTATTTTATAATATTCTTTAAGTTTTTGTTAGTAGTAGAAGACTTAAAAGTATTGGATTTTTCCAAGATATTATTGGGCTTTATTCAGATTTAAATATTCAGAAATTTATATATTAATAGAGAGTAGTTCAGTAGAGATTATTAGTATTTAATAGTTATAAGAATAACTATAGAAATTTTATTCTTAGTTTGTCCATAGTATTGTTATTGGCTATTTATATCATAGAGAGTCATTTATATAATATTCAAGGATATTTTATACTTATATTATCAGGAGTATAACTGCTCTTTAGAAATTCTATTAGAAATTCTATTATACTATATATTGATATTACATATATTATTACTTCTTCTATATTAGACAGAAGATTATCTTCTTCCTCTCAGATAGTATTATATTCAGAATAACTTTTCTATTTTACTTAATAATATCAGATAGGCTTGGTAACTTATCCAAATTATCAATCCTTATAATTCAAGATATAATTAACTTCATATTTTAGTTACTAATTAATAATAATTAGGTCTAAGGATAGTATAGCTCTTTCTTTGAAGATATTTAGAGTATATAACTAAAGTTAAAATATATGAAATATATACTAGATAGATTCTTCCTAGAGTTGCTAGAAGGTCTAGCTTATATATAATAGATCTATACTTTTTTAAGATCTCAAATAGTCTAAATTAGTGGTATCTAAGTTTCTTTTTTAAATCTATATTATTTAAGATCAGATATCAAGTACTGAGTAATATGTATTCATCTTTTTCATTAAGTAACTTCCTTTTTATTTTGATTAATATATATAACTTATATTCTTTATACTTCTATAAGAGCATTATATACTTACTAAATACTATCTTATATAGTATTAGCAATTTCTTATATTGCTAGTACTATAGCTCAAGTGATAGTTATGAGAGTCTAAGGATGTTATCTGTAGTTTAGATAGAATTGAGTTATTTTAATACTTATACTTATACTATTATTATATATAAACTTAGCTAAGATCAGCTTTTCATCTCAATCATTCTGTTTGTAGCTATAGTAGATACTAATTATCTGCTTTAGAGTTTAGTTAATTTATTCTGTTTGGCCATCTATCTGTGAATGATATGTAGCTGATATCCTGAGTTATACTCCTAGGTTTTTGAAGAGTACTTGTTAGAAATTGCTTGTGAATTTCACATCTCTGTCAGAGATAATTACTAATAATAACTTATAAAAATAGAACATACTGACAGAAAAGAGCCTTTTGGCTAAGAAGATGCTAGTATCAGTTAGTCTTTTACTCTCCCTGAGACTACTGCTATAAGTGCTATTTATTAGATAAGCAAGAGAGATAAAGACACTCTGAACCAGCATCTTTAGTAATTATTATATAGATAACTATATACTAAGAAACTACCACTATATTGATAAAACAAATTCATAGAAGATACTATTATATCTACACATAGGTATAGTTCTTAGCCACTCTTCCTCCTACCTATAATAGGGAAGGTTACTGATTTCCAAGATAATAAGAAGTTGACAATCAAAAATAGTACTTCTAAGTAATAAGATACTGTCTTTATAGAAAATACCCAAGCTGCTGAACCTGCTAACATAAGATGATATATCTTAGCTAAGATATCATAGTATACTTAAGAGAGGAAATGACAGAACCAAGATCAGAAGAAACTGAGCCAAGAAATCTACAAAAAGGACTCTCAAGATCTATAATCTAAGAGATAATATTCTAGCCCTCATAAGATATACAACTTGCTAAAGATGGACAAAAGATACCATCAACTTCATGGAAGCCCTAGACCCAACTGAAAGAAGAAGAATTAACTATCTCTAAGACTCCTCTACTGGAGTCAGATAGCCATATCTTGATATTGGAGCATAGAGACTTACAACTACAGGAGCCTCAGACCAAGGATAGTCTGCCTTCAGCAAAGACATTGCACAGTATGTCCTGCTATACCCTGAAGCCAGACCCCCAACAAAGCCCACAAGGAAGATGTAGGCCTCTGATGTCCGGAATCACACCCTCCGGCGCCGGCGTCCCCGAATACAACACCTTTCTCGTCCTCTCAGCCTTCCCGCCTCCATCCATGTCCATGTCCTCTACCCCAACCCTCCAGTCATCCCCGCTTTCCTCCCGCGCCCCTTCCCCCTCCCCAACCCTAACACTCAACACCACCACCATCACTGTCAATGCTTTTCAATCTAAACCGAAATCCAAACCCAGCAAACTGACCCTCCACTCGGTGCTGACGCGCCCAGTCCTCATCATCATTACCGCTTACATCCTCGTCTGCTTCCAAACTGTCATGTACGACGGGCTTTACTCCATCTAGGCAGCAACTCCACCCTCTGAGGACGGTCTCAGCTTCACCTCCAATGACATCGGCATCTCCCTCTCCACCGCCAGCATAATGACTTCTTGTCATGCAGCTGCTCCTCTGGCCTGCATTGCAGCATCGCTGGGGAACCCTCGCCATCTTCGGCTTCGCACTCGCCGTCTACATCCCACCCTACTTTAGTCAGGGATTTCTGCGCCATCCCCAGGGCCCCTACGTCTGGGCCAGACTCATGGTATGCCTGACTGGCAAGACCATGTGCAGCGTGATCATGTTTATCAGCTCCATGATCCTCGTGTCTGATTCAGCGTCTTCTCTCAGCACTCTTGGAACCATCAACGGATTCGGGCAGTGCATGGCTAGCGGAATGAGGGCCATCAGATTGGCTTTGTGCAGGACTCTGTATAGTTGGGCGTTGGACGAGGAGGAATTCCCATGGATTGTCAGAGTACATTTATGTGGGAGTTCTTGAGTCTTGTGGCTGTGGAGACATGGTGGTGGAGTTTATCGATTAAGGAGAACCTGAGGTCGTCGTGGGGTCTGGAAAGGCGGGGAAGAGTGTGGAGGATGACAGTGATGTGTAGGTATATACAGGATGTTGGAACAATGTCGACCGGGCTGTGAATC
>RBNI01000433.1:0-31360 GCA_003990745.1 Jimgerdemannia flammicorona | reverse complement strand
AAAAAAAATAGAAAATGTGCAACGGGGAGGACTATTACGTCATCACATTTTCCCCAAGATAGGCCCAAACAAACAAACGAACCTATCATTTGAACACGAAACAAATCCATCATCACCAACCGTTGCCATACTACGAACAACATCGGTATGACCACGGTAGGTTTGCACGCATTTGCCGTCTTTCCAAAGTCGAATAGTCTTGTCGGCAGCAGCTATACATCCAGAACGTAGATATAGATGTAGAGAATGAATGAAGTGTGAAAAAAAGTTGTAAAAGGTGGCACGGATGGGAATGGAGCGTACCACTGAGTATCAAGTCATCCTCAATGGCAACCACCGACCACACGGCCAAAGTATGCCCTTCGAGGGAGTATGCCTCTTGCCAATTCTTCCAAACCTTGATGGTCCTGCAAAACATATGCATCAAAGGTTTGAATGCGTAATATCAAGGAAGTTGCCAACGTCGGTCCATGAATACATACTTATCCCATGATCCCGACACTACGTGACCAGAGGGCGATATAGCGAGAGTACAAACGTTTTCCTTGTGGCCAATCAGGGAGAAGATGGGATCGGCGGGAAAGTCAGGCTCGTAGATATTAATGGTTTTATCCGACCCAGAGGAGACAATAAGACCTGTGCGAGAACGACGGACATAATTTATTATTACAGCAGCCAGCCAAGGCTACGAAAAAGGATACAAATGTTTCCCACTCCTCCGCAATAAATGCTTCGTGTAAGATTCCTTACCGTTGGGATGCTCTGCCGAGGCCGAAATGAAGGCAAGTGCGTTGACAAAATGGTTATGTCCCAAGTACGTTTTGTCCTGGCTGAAGGCATTAGGCGCCTGTCGGGTCCATGAACGGACAGTCTTGTCGCGAGCTGCGGACACTAACAGGTCGTTGGTGGGGGCAATGATGGCACGCACCTGCAGTGACAAAGTAATGTCTAAGTAATTGGATAGCGTTGACAAGACGAGCTCAGTAAAAAAGAGGAACGCACATCGAGTTCATGCCCCTGGAGAATTGCGGACAATTTATATTGTGAAGCCATTGCCTTGTCAAGTTCGAAGAACTGGATTGTAGAGAACACGATGATTCAGTCAGTTAAAGTACGTGGCCAACTTTGTGACTGCCTACATCGATGATGTCATTTTAGTAAATTATTAAATATAATCAAAATAATAAATTTTAATTTAAAGAAAGTACTAGTTATTATTATTTTAATTTTTATATTTTAGAATAAATTATTTAGGAATATTTTAACTATACTTAGAATAATTTTTTTTTTTTAGATTACTATGGCTAATAATATCAATTGATAATTTATACTAAATCTCATAATAACTACTCTTTTCAAAATATACATTTTGATCACTAAAATCAAATTGTTCTAAATTAGAGAAGTTTTTAATTTTCAATTTTTGAAGATTATTTTTTTTGTAAAAAATTGTTTTAAATTTTAGTTCTAAATAGTTCAAGATTCATAGAGATTCATAATTTTTAAGTCAAATTAAAAATAATTTTCTTTATTGATAAAAATAAAATAATTCTTCTAATTTCTCTAAATTAATATAATAAACTTTCTAAATTATAACAAAAATAATATAAACTCTCTAATCCTTTCATAGTACATAGTACTTATATTTAACCTTTTACTTATAACTATATATTTTACTTAATAAAAAATCTAAAAAAAATTATAAATTAATATAAAATCTCATTAAGTTTAATTATTATTTATAATATTATAGTAAAATAGATTATTATATCAATTATCATTATTTTTTGAATTTGCACTATGGCCAGTCATGATTGAACTTTAAAAAATCAAAATTTGTCTTTAAAAAAAATAAATTATAAGCTAGTTTTACTGAGGCCCCTTCACTGAGATCTTTTTACTAAGGCTCCTTTACTAAGTTAGGGAAAATTGGTAAGAATAATTGTCTCTAATACCTTATCTTCAATATTATCTTACCTTTAATATCTTGTCTCCAATATTGTCTTATCTCTAATATTGTCTAATCTCTAATATTGCCTTACCTTTAATACTTTATCTCTAATATTACCTTACCTCTAATGTTACCTCCAACATTGTCTTGCCTCTAATATCTCACCTCCAATATCTCATCTCTAATATCTCATCTCTAATATTATCTTCAATATTATCTCATCTCTAATATCTTATCTCTAATATCACCTTGTCTCCAATATTATCTCACCTCTAATATTACCTTACCTCTAATATTACCTCATCTCTAACATTGTCTTACTTCTAATATTGCCTTATCTCTAATATTATTTTGTCTTCAATTGCCTTATCTCCAATATTGCCTTACCTCTAATATTATCTCTTTTTTTTTTTTAATAGACTCATGTCTTGTGGATTTTTATTGGAAGGGAACCTAGACTATATAGACCAAAACCCTCCCCCACCACCTACTAAGCACTGCCCCCCCATTAATCTAGGCTAGCTATTGTCCAGCAGCTCGACCATGCCAGGCGCAGCAGGGCCTATGTTGGCCTGCACCTCATTCTACACACCATGCTCTCCCTACCACCAGGGAAAACCCAACTATATGCCAATGACCGAAAGTGCATGTCTGAGAACTCAACATATGTACAAGGCCACACCTGAGCCAAATAGAATAGCCTCTGCCACCCCAAAGAGAATGACAGGCAAAGAAAAACCCTCATCAAAGTACAACATGGTGGGTAGGGCCTGGTTCTCCCAGTTGAGGTAAGTAAAGGACTTATATGTGAGGCAGGAGGAAACCCCCAATACCCCACTACTCAAGCCTGTAGGCCTCGATCACATTGCCGTGTCAGCTCCCGGTTCCAGTTGAGTGCAGCCAAGATGCCTGAAATAGGTAGCCTCAGACCCCCCGACCCCCCCTAATGACTGGGGCCTCACCCTGCTACTTGCCAAAAGAAGTCAAGAGTGTCACCTACTACCTAACTATGCCGCACCAATCAAAAGACCCCACCGAAGCAGCACCTACCCCAGCCCTGATGATCACCCCCAGCCTGGCACCCTACTGGTTCATCATTATTGCCCTTCCTCCTATCTGTGACGGCCATCTCTTCTCCCATCCTGACAATACCTGAAAAGCAGTCATCTATGCCAGAACTGCGCTCACTGGGAAGCTTGCCAAAGCTAGAGGGCCCCACCACAGGCACTGAGGACCTGCAGGTAACCTACACTGAGCACTTGATGCCCAAGGTTGGCTGACTCCCTACATAGCCCGAGACACACTGAGACAACTCCTTGTTGGTGATGGCAAAAGGAAGAAGGCGCTACACCAAAACGGGTATACTTCAGATGTAGCTGAAGGCACCAGAATCTGCGAAAAAGTAGAAGAAGCACCGATCTGACACCAATAAAGGGGTAACTCATCACCATTGCCCTCCTCCCACCATACCCCTGCAGGTACAGCAAACCAACCTGAGATAGAGGGGGTAATAATAGGGGAAAGAGGACTTGGAAGGTTGTCTACCAAACCTTGTGACTGGTAAGGTAGCAGAGAAAGGAGCTCCTCTAATATTATCTCACCTTTAACATTACCTCATCTCTAATATTGCCTTGCTTCCAATATTATCTTATCTCTAATATTACCTCACCTCTAATGTTATCTTACCTCTAATATTGCCTTATCTCTAATATTACTTATCTCTAATGTAATAATTTTACAGTTATATTTAGTCTTAGTATATATATTTTTGTATCTTTTAGTTAGTCTTTTCTTATTATTTCTTGAACATTCTACTATGTTTCACCACCTTTTACTTACTTAGAAACCTCTTCTTAGTACTTAGATATTACTAGAACATTCTTATCTTTCTTTGATGCCAAGTATCTTATCTTAGCTAGTTATGGAACCTTTTAGAATATTGTAGAATAGTATTAGTCAGCTTTGCCAAGAACTTATTTTTTAGCATTTCTCTTTCTTTTCAAGATCTTTCCAGATCTTTCTTTTAGATTATATATAAATATCCTTGTTCTCTATCTGAATAAAGCTCAGAATATTTTCTCTCAGAAATCCTTTGAGAATACTTGAATCTTTATATATCTCTTCAAACTACTTTAGGTTAATTAGAACTTCCAGATTAAGTTGCTTTCTCTTAAAAAAACTAGAACCATTATACTTGGTAGCAGTGGTGTCATTATACTTTGCCTTATTAAGAAATCTTATACAAATTCAGAAACCAGTCACAACTAGTTATATGAACCTGAAATGAGTCACAAAGAGTCAGCCTACCAGCCAGACCCCTCTGCTATAAAAGAAGTAAGAGGACTGCAAGTTGGTATAGAAGATATGATCAACACTATAGCCTACCAAATCCAAGAACTTCAAGTACAACTAGAACAGCAGAAAACAAGAACTATGAGTACATTATATTCCACCATAGTACTAGTTAGTTTTAAGTTACTCAAGCCTAATACCTTTGATAGTCATTAAGAAGGACTATCTATAGATGCATAGACCTTCTAATTAGATCAATACTTTGAGCTTATAAGAATGGAAGAAGACATGTAAGTCCAATTTGCCACCACACTTCTCTGAGAAAATACAGCTATCTAGTAGTATAATCATATTATGACTATATTTATATATTTACATATATGAATCAAGGATTGGGAAGCTTTCAAGAGAGCCCTTTATAGGCAGTTTAAGCCTATCAATACTACCAAGCTAGCCAGAGACAAGCTAGCAAATATCAAGCAACTTAAGTTTGTATAAAGCTATAATGTATAATTTCTATCAATTCTACTTGAACTATCAGTAATAGCAGAGAATGAAAAGATAGACTGCTATATCCAAGGTCTGAAAGGAAATACATAAGTCAAGGTTAAGCTAGAAGAGCTACAAAACCTTGATGAAGTTATGAGAATCACTAATAGGTTTAATATTATCACCTTTAGCAATCACTTCAAACTAGAATACTATAAGAAGAACTACTTCAAGAACTGCCACAGAAACCAACCAAGAACAGTTGATCCAGTACTAATAGATTTGGACACTATGAACAAAAAGAACACCAAGCTCACCTCTGAAGAAAATGACTATCTGAAGAAATCCAGAGCCTATTTCTTCTGTTGTCAAACAGGACACATTGCAACCAAATGTCCTAAGAAGACTAGTGAACTCTTAAGACCAGTCACTGTATTGTCCAAAGATACATCTGCCAACCTCACTACCAGTCAATCCAAGCTTAAGATCAAGAAGCTTCATCTAAAGACTCAGGCCCCTCAGTATCAAACAGAAGGAGCCATTGGTCTTGACCTATACTCTGTCAAACAAGTTACTATTCTAGCCAAGGGCCAAACTCTGGTACCTACTGGAATTGTAGTTCAATGTCCTGAAGAACATTATGTCAGAATTGTACTATGATCAGGACTCAGTGTCAAATATTATTTAGATATAGGCACTGATGTCATTGACCCAGACTTTTGAGGATAAGTTTAAGTCTTGCTTATCAACCAGAAGGATCAAGACTACACAGTCAAGGAAGGAGACCAAGTCATGCAAATGATCCTAGAAAAAGCCAGTCAACTCAAGATTACCAAAGTCCAAGAACTCTCTGAAACTAAATAAGATCAAAAAGATTTTAGTAGTACTAATCAAGCAGCAAGTCTTAGTGAAAATTGAGCTCAAGCTATGCTTATTTTCAAAGGCCTAGTTAAAGAAAAAGAAGTCCAAGTACTTATAGACAGCAGAGCTACAGGGAACTTCATCAATCAGAACCTCATCAAAAGTCTCAAGATCCTTACCAATCCTGTACTCAAGAATAATAATATAGTTACTGCAGATGGTACTCTGTACTCCATTGAGTCAATTGTCACCAAACTATCCATCAAGATTCAGAAATATTGGGAACAAGTAGACTTTGAGGTTGCACTACTAAGAGATTATGATCTGATTCTAGGAAAACTCTGGCTTATGAAATACAACTCAGATATTGATTGGTGTAAGAATGAAGTTACCTTACTTCAAGATGGAGTCAATATCACTATCAAGATAGACAAGACCATGAACAAGACCCAGATTGCAACACTGTCAGCTATACAGTACAAGAGAGTACTCAAAAAGGTAATACATGTCTTTATTATAATAGTCTGTCCCAAAAAATAAGACAAGAGACTATTAGTCAATAAAAGCATCAAGTTACTATTAGAAGAATTCAAGGATGTCTTTTCAGACAAGCTACCTGGTCTACCACCTATACAAGAAGTTGATCATGAAATTTAACTGACCCCAGGAGCTGTATCACTCAAGAAATACATATATTATATATCACCACTTGAAATTGAAGTAGTCAAGAAGGAACTAGAAGAACTACTTATACAAGGAGCCATCCAGCCAAGCAAATCTCCTTATAGCTCATCAGTCTTATTCATCAAGAAGAAGGATGATATCTTGTAAATATGTATAGACTATTGTATACTCAATAAGCTTACTGTTAAGAACTGCTATCTGCTACTCTTGATTGATCAAATCTTTGATACTCTCAAGAATGCCAAGTACTTCAACAAGTTGGACCTCATATCAGGATACCACCAGATTTGAATCAAGTTAAAAGATATTCCCAAGACTGTATTCATGACTCCCTTTAGACTCTATGAATTCTTTGTCTTAGTATTTGGTCTTATCAATGTATCTATCATATTCCAGACTCTGATGAACAAGATATTCAAGGATCAACCATTTATTTTCCTATTGGTATATTTTAACAACATCTTGATCTTTAGCACAACTAAAGAAGAATACCTTAAATATATTTAAATAGTCCTAAAGATTCTGTAAAAATACAAACTTTATACCAAGCTCAAGAAATATAAATTCTTCAAGGAATAAGTTGAATACCTTAGCCACATTGTCTCTATACAAGAAATCCAAGTAGACCTATACAAGAGAAGTAATTGAAGAATGACCCATTCTATTAAACCTCATAAAACTCTGATCCTTCCTTGGTCTAGCTGGCTACTACTGCTGCTTTGTCAGAAACTTCTCTAGCATTGCCAAGTCACTAACTAACCTCATGAGGAAGGCCCCACACTCAGACTACTATATAACCCTGGTTCTGATTCTGATCTTAGCCATATCTAGTTCTAGTGGTAGCTATCTGATAAGTATTATTATATGACCTCTTTTTTAGTAAAAGATCAGAGATCAATAAATTGAGTTATTAATAGATTTTGAGAAGAGTATAATATGGTTTTTTATATATTCTACAATTTTTGCAGCTTATATAAGATCAATCTTTAGTTTTTGGATAGATGGTAGCTTAAATAATAGCTTGGGCTTAGGTGGTAACTTGAGCTTGAGCAGTAACTTAGACTTAGATAGCAGCTTAAGTAGTAGTAGCAGCTTGGACTTAGGTAGCAGCTTGAGTAGTGGCTTGTGCTTAGGTAGTAGCTTGAGTGATGGCTTAGGCTTAGGTGGTAGCTTGGGCTTAAGTAGTAACTTGAGCTTAGATAGCAGCTTGGACTTAGGTAATAGCTTAGACTAAGATGATAACTTAGGCTTAGACAGTAGCTTAAACTATAGTAGTGGTAACTTAGGCTTAGGTGGTGACTTAGGCTTGGGCAGTATCTTTAGAGACTTCAGGAGTGAAGGCTGCAGAAGTAGTTTGAGAGATAGCTTCAGATATAGTCCTTGAGATAAATTGCTTAATTATTGCTTTAATCTTCTTTTTCTTCTTCTTACATTCATTATTAGTTCTAGGTTCTTCATCATCCAACTAGATAACAACCTTATTGATAATATTATTCATATCCTCAAAGACTCCAGAAAGATTATCAATATAGAATTGAAGTTTTTTATTAGGTGAGATTAATTTTTGGTTTTTGATTTTTGATTTGTTTTTTATTATTAAAGCTAGCTTATTTATATATATTTTACCTATACTTATTATAATATCTGAAGCTCTCAGCTTATACTTATTGTAATATTCAAAGCTCTTGACTTATACTTATTACTTATGAGATTGTAAGTTTGTGGGCTTTTATTGCTTGTAGAATTGTAGACTTATATTTGTTGTAATATTCAAAGCTCTCAGTTTATACTTATTACTCATGAGATTATAGGCTTATACTTATTATAATATTCAAAACTCTTGGTTTATACTTATTGCTTGTAGAATTGTAAACTTATACTTATTGTAATATTTGAAGCTCTCAACTTATATTTATTATTCATAAGAGTGTAGACTTATACTTATTATAATATTTAAAGCTCTTGGCTTACACTTGTTACTTATAAAATTGTAGGTTTATAAGATTGTGGGCTTATACTTATTATAATATTTGAAACTCTCAGCTTATACTTATTACTTATAAGATATATAGGCTTATACTTATTGTAATATTCAAAGCTCTTAGCTTATACTTGTTGCTTATAGAATTACAGACTTATAAGCTTATAAGTATAAGTATTTTAGATATAGCAATTAAGTATATAAATTCTATATATTATATCATTCATACTGCTTTTTATCTATTCTTAATACTTCTAGGTAGATACAATGATATCTCACTCATCTCATTAGAGCTGAAAATGACAAAAATCATATTTAAATATAATAATTAGATATTTATTCAGAAATTATATTCAGATATCTATAAATTTTGGATCATACTTATATAATATAATATTTAAGTACTATATTTATTTAGTATTTTAAGATTTAGAATTAGCTATTATTATTATTACTAGATCTTAAATATATATATTTATGAATTATTTCAGGGTCTAAAACATCTCTTTTAGCTACTATATATAAGATCTTTACTATTTAAAAAAACTCTCTCAATTAGAGTACTTATTGCTGGGATAACTAAGTAATTATATATTATTTTTGCTAAATTTGAGAAATCTCTACTATGGGCCTAATATTTCTAATTAATTAAATTAATTAGAGAAACTCAAATAATATTTCAAATTGACCTAATTCAAATATAAATTCTCAACTTACTTGCTACCAAATAATATATCAACTTCTGCTTAAAATTTAACAGTTTTACTTTTCAAATAAATATCTATCTTCTGCTTAGAATTTATCATCAGTTTTTGTCTTTTATTGAATATATTGTAATGGTTGATCTGAATTAGGAATAAGGATCAGGAGAATTAAACATTTAATTGTAGTATCTGAACCTAATTTCAAATATAGTATAGCCTTATGAATAGTAGTCATTTCACAAATATTAAGTTTTTATGAATATTAAACTCTTCACAAATGTCAAAAATTTAACAGATGTCAAGAATTAATACTTGTAAAAAAGTAACTCATAACTTAGTCATAACTTAGCTATCTTATAGCTAGTAAACTTGTATAAATAACTCAGTATCTTAAAGTGAATAAACCTTAGATCGAAATAGTCCAAAGCAAAAGAGAAAGTAAAGAAACTAGTAAGCCTGTGGGCAGATATACTTCAAACTCACCCACTCCTATACTCTGAGGACTCTGTAGAGTCAAAGAAGATCAAGTTTTTAAGATATAGAAATCTGATGTACTTCTAAGGTTAAGCATCTACTATATTACAATATATTCATATAGTATAGTGTCAACATCATCTCCTACTTCTTTATAATCTTCAGAACTTATTCAATTAATTAATCTAGATAGAAGAGTATAGTTTTTATTATAAACTATATAAAGGTTGTCTTTGATCACTTCAATCCAAATATCTTTCTAATTATGTAATAAATAATATTCTATCTTAAGTTTGAGATCAAGTACTGATTTTTATTAAAAAATAAAACAAAATAAATTTAAAATAAATTAGTAATAGCTAATAAGCAAATTTTAAAATAGATTTATACTGTTTCTAATACTAAGTGAATTTCAAAATAAATTTATACTATCTCTGGTATCAAGCAAATTTCAAAATATTTACTTATCAGTACTAATATAATAAATTGGAGTATTTGTTATTAAATAATATATCTTCAACTTGGTAATAGCTATAGTTAGTGCTAGGTAAATAATATTTAGCTCTTTTATATATTTTTAAAATTTCTTGATTATTATTCTCTAATGTATCTATTAGAAAGTTATAAATAGGAATAGCAGAATAAATTATTAGATATTTATGATAAGCTATAAGATCTGTTATCTGTTTAAAGTATTTTAGTATATTAATAATATCTTTTAGTATCTGCTAAATATAGTCTTCTATAGTATATTTTCACAAATCTTTATCAGCTATAATCATTGAGATTAAAGCTATTAATAAATTAATTCATTGAATTATTTGAAGAAAAAACTGAAAAATAAAAAAATTAAATATAATATAATCAGCTTATCTCTGATAATTCTAACTATTATAATATAGTAGATGCTTAATCTCAGAAGTATATCAGATTTCTGTATCTTGAAAACTTGATCTTCTTTGACTCCACAGAGTCCTCAGGATATAGAAGTAGGTAAGTTCAAAGTGTATCTGCCCACAGACTTACTAGTTCCTTTGCTTTCTCTTTACTTTGAACTATTTCAATCTGACTTAGGTTTATTTACTCTAAAATACTGGGTTATTTATACAGATTTGTGTACTAATTCTGCTACTAAATATATAGCTAAGTATTAAGTCTTTTCATGTGAAATTCTCAGATAGAATCTCATGTGAAATTCTATCTGAAATTTGTAAAAGTAATAAGAGTTTTACTGATAATGTTTTAGATATAGTGTCTGCAGTAAAGGATTATACTAAATTGGAAATTAGATTCAGATACCATGATCAAATATCTATTTCCTATTTCTATTTTATATCATATATCACATCTTCTTCCTGAATAGGTTATTTTTGATACAAAAATACCTATTCAAATTCTTATATTGCAATGTTTATACATTTGTTTCTCCTATATGGACATATTTATAATATATCCAGACAATTGTTAAAATATTATTTGAGGTTCCAAAAGTCTTCAAATAATTAATTCAGACAGTGGTTTCAGGTGATGGGATCTTCAAAAATTGAATAGTGGTTTATCTTCAAATTCTCCAGAGCAGTCTGTTCTATTTGTATGTCATCAAAAGTCAGATGACAGTTTGTATGGTATCTTTTAATTCTTCATGGTGGTCCATTCATATGTCAGATAGTATTCTTCACTTGAGCAGTTTGTATGTCATTAAAAGTTGGATAGTATTTTTATATTGGGTGATGTTCTTCACTTGAGCAGTTTGTATGTATACAACATTTTTTTAATTCTTTGGGACAGTCCATTCCATTGGTATGTCATCAAAAGTCAGATGATGGCATCTTCAAAAGTCAGATGGGTGATGGTATCTTCAAAGATCAGGTAGTATTCTTCACTCAGGCTGTTTGTATATGATATCTTTTAATTCTCTATGGCAGTTCATTCATATGTCAGATAGTATTCTTCACTCAGACAGTTCATATGTTATCAAAAGTTTGGTGGTATTCTTATGTCAGATGGCATTCTTCACTCAAGTAGTTTATATACAATATCTTTTTAATTCTTCAGAGCAGTCTATTCTATTGATATATCATCAAAAGTTAGATGATGGTGTCTTCAAAAGTCAGGTGGGTGATAGCATCTTCAAAGATCAGATGGTATTCTTCACTCAGATAGTTCATATATAATATCTTTTAATTCTCTGTAGCAGTCAATTTATATGTTAGGTGGTATTCTTCACTCAGATAGTTTATATGTCATTAAAAGTTGGGCAGTATTCTTATATCAGATAGTGTTCTTCACTCAGGTAGTTCATATATAATGTCTTTTAATTCTCTATGGTGGTCTATTCATATGTTGAGTAGTATTATTTACTCAGGTGGTTTATATATCATCAAAAGTCAGGTGGCATTTGGTATAGTAGTTCATTCAGTATTTTTTAGTAATTAATTCTTATAATGTTATCCCTCAAACTAAGAAGTAACCTGGCTATTAACTCAATGATGCAGTCCTTTGCAAAGCATCTATTGTTTAATACTGACAGTTCACAGAAATGAGGCTGATAACTGAAATAACCAATTAACAGCAGATGGTGCAGATAAACAATGTCTTCAAAATTCAGATGACAATAGTTTATATAGTAGTTTTCTTTATAGTCTATATAGTAGTCCATTCAGCATGATAGTTTGTTCAGCATTTTTTGACAATTAATTCTTGTAATATTGTCTCTTGAACTAAGAAGTGACCTGGCTATTAACTCAATGATGCAGTCCTTTGCAGAGCATCTATTATTCAATACTGATGACAGTTCACAGAAATAAGGCTGATAACTAGAACAATCAATTAACAGCAGATAGTGCAAACAAATAATGTCTTCAAAATTCAGATAGCAATAGTTCATATAGCAGTTTTCTTTGTAGTCTGTACAGTAGTCTATTTAGCATAGTGGTTTGTTCAGTATTTTTTGGCAATTAATTCTTATAATATTATCTCTTGAACTAAGGAGTGACCCAGCTATTAACTCAACAATGTGTCCTTCTAAGGCATCTATTGTTCAATACTAATGGTTTATAGAAATGAGACTGATAATCAGAATAACCAATTAACAGCAGATAGTACAGACAAATACCATGTACAATATGACAGTCTGTACAGTGGTCTGGCAGTTGTTCATTTTTCAGCTTAAAAGTGAGGATTCATCTTGAATTACCAGCCAATAGATACCAAGTTATAATATAGTAGATGTAGAACTTGGTGAGTTGGTAGGATTTTGAAATAAGGAGAAAGGATATATAAAGAAGACTTATTTTTAAAATTGAACTAACTTGATCTGACTTAGGTTTATTCACTCTAAAATACTGGGTTATTTATATAGATTTGTGTGCTAATTCTGCTACTAAATATGCAGCTAAGTATTAAGTCTTTTTATGTGAAATTCTCAGGTAGAATCTCATGTGAAATCCTATCTGAAATTTGTAAAAGTAACAAGAGTTTCACTGATAATGTTTAGATGCAGTGTCTGTAGTAAAAGATTATACTAAATTGAAAATTAGATTCAGGTACTATAATCAAATGTCTATTTTTTATTTCTATTTCATACCATATATTATACTATCAAATATATTGAATTCTATTGAGTTTTAATATCCAAAATAAGTTCTTTTGAATTATAGACTTCAAAAGCTTTATATTATATAGTAAATTTCTCTCAATATTATAGTAATGACTGAATCTTGATAATAATTAATCAGAGCTTTAAAATTATTTCTCAAGAACCATCTTCACTTATATTATCATTAGCTTTTAAATAGACTAAAAAGTCCTGAACAGCTAAATTAATGATATATATAAGCCAGATAGTATATATATATATTATATTAACTGATAGTTGAGGTCAGTATAATTGAACTCTATTCTAATTATTTGAAAAATTGTGATGTTGTTGGATATATTATTTATTATTATAGCTAATATCTAGAGTAAAAAATCTATAATTCAAATATAAGATAATCTTTTTTCAAAAACTTGATCTTTTTCAAAAATCTGTTCTTTTTCAAAAACCTGACCTTTTTCAAAAACTCAATCTTTTTTAAAATCCTGATCTTTTTAAAATATGATTTTTTTGAAAAACTTATTCTTTATATATCTTTATCTATATATCAAAATCTCAAATACAGTTCATAAACACACTAGTAAGATTTTTATCTGAATGAGATTCTGACAGTATGATAAAATCAATCAATATATAGTTAAGTTGTCAATTTTGACAAATCTAGTATATATTAATTCTAAAAAATATATATATATTAGGTGATATGTATCTATATATTAATAGTAAAGGATATTTGACCAGATATATTTTATTTCTAAATAAATAAATCAAAATAAGGTTAATTTAAAGTTATTCAACTTTGAAATATTCAAATTTATATTCAACATTAAAATATTAAATCTTACCTATAGTGTAATTTTGATAGTATTATATTTTTATTAAAAGGTCAGTCTAATTTTATTTCTTATAATCCCAGCAGAAGAAATAATAATGTCTGGTTTCAAAAGCCAAAAAAGATCTTTTAACTCTAAATTCTCAATAACTATAAAAGACTGACTATTATAGATAATCTAGCAAATAAGTTTATCTTAAAATAACTTTACAAAGAATCTTGACTATTTACAGAATTATCAAGTAGTAATGAATTAATAATAAGAATAATAAGAAAAGAAAAAAAAAAAAGCAGAAAAAAAAAAAAAAAAAAAAAATTTTGAAAAAAAAAAAAAAAAAAAAAAAAAAAAAAAAACAAAATTTTAAAAAAAAAAAAAAAAAAAAAAAAAAAAAAAAAGACTCTATTGCTCCTATTTGATAACTTTTATGAAATTTATCAAAATGTATCAATAAATTTATTATTGAGCCACCAATAGTCTTATATGATATCTTATAGTAGTTATATTTAATTCAGATATCTCTATTTTTCTTATATTTCTTTGTGAACTTCTTTCAAATACCAGATTACTCTTATACTTTTCCTTTTCCTTTCTTAGATAAGATTATACTTATTAAAGCTAGACTTATTGAATCTAAACTTATTGAAGCTATATCTGATACTGAGGATATTATTATGGTATCATCTATAAATGATATAAAAGGTATATCTGATATGATTACTTTGGGAGAGAGTATAAGTACACAACCTCTAAGCTACTAGAATTATATATCACCCTCAGCAAAGTCTACTGAATCAGACAAATATCAAGCTACTATCAGATTGGCTATCTTCTAGAAGATATGGTTGAATACTACTATGATACAGATATTACTCAGATGTCTCAAAACCAGAAACTTATTATTTGCAAATACTAAGAACTCTTTTATGAGTATAGTATCTTTATTTTCTATCTCTGAGTTACTACTGCTGAAATAGTTACTACTCTATCCTATGGCCAAATCAATGATATGGTACAAGAACTCAACTATAAGTATATCAAGTATATCCAAACTACAGACAGAACCTTTCTATATCCTGATGACCACATTCTGCAAATACCCCAAGTTGGATATACCATGAAGGATATCTATGATATAATCTAGTTTAATAATGACAAAGCAGAAGATAATAATCCCTCTGATACTATTATGATCTCTAGCTAAGGATCTCTATCAGCTCTGATCACCCCACTAATCTTACTGATAAACTTATAATAGTTTATAACTATCTATAAGATCTATTGAGATAATGACCACTAGTATAAGTACTAATTTATATTTATGTCTGATTACTTCAACTACAATAAAGAGACTGGAGAATACAACCTATACCTCTAGACAATTCTTGAGATCAAACTAACAACTCTACCTCCCAAGTATAAATAAAATGAATCATAGCTATCAGCTTACTACAACTCTGCAACTCATAGCACTGTTATCTATAGAAAGTATGTAGATAGTGAATCTAATGAAAGCAAAGATAATGTACCCCTCTTTTATCTACCAATACTCTATCCAGTATATGAGATAGATAACATCATTCTATAGAATAATATCATAGTTTCAACATACTATTATATAAATAAATAAGGAGATATAATCCAAAAATTACTCTTCTTAGATGACTACTTCATCAAAGATAATGTTATTAATAATGATCTCATAGAAGACAACCCAGACAGTATCTAAATCTATAAATAGCTTAGCAGTTATTAGTATAGTTAGATTAGCCTTATATAATATAACTATATACTGACTCAGCAGTTAGACAATCTCTGACATATTAGTTCACACTTATACTATATGACTGCATTTCAACTCAGTAAGATACTAAGTACTATATCCATATTTAGTATAGTCTAAATAGCTTCCATTAGTATAAATACCCACTCTCTCAGATCTCAGAAACTCAGATATAAATAGACTCAAATAGACAAGAACAACTCAGTACTTCTGAACACTTTTCCACAATATCTCTTCACACACTACTCCTAATATAACAATATCATAAATAACAAATAAATCTATTTAATAACCCACAAACTACTCTTAAGTAAATCTGTATTCTATTAGGTCCCACTCCTAACCACATCATGAAATTTCCTAATTGAGTATTGTCTACAGTGATACACCAATTCAACTAAGCTGGTCTTAGTTTCTTAAACTTTCTGAAATATGAAACATCCTGAACATTCAGAACTAGTCTGAAAAAGAACTTTGGTTGAGACATCAATCTGATCTTAAAATCAATAAGTATAAAAGATATACTCCATATAAAATTAATCTTAATCTTAAGAAAATAGTCTTCTGAAATATCTAGAAATTCCAGAAAACTCTTTCAGAACTACATAATAGTACTCTAACAAAGTAACCCTCTTACAACTTGGTAGCAGTAGTTTACAATTCAATTCTACTTTAAGACACTTCCTTACTCTGCTATAAACCTCTATGAGAATTCCTACAAGTTGGTATAAAGCCCAACCTCTGAACTAGAATTCATTCCAAACTATCTGACAATCTTGAGAGAATTGAACCTGATGTATAAGGACAATTTGACCTCCACACCTATAATAAGTGAGACAGACTTCATTTATAAAGAGAAGTACTCTAATTAAATCAGCAGATAGATGAAACCCTATACACCAAACTCCTTGCTCTATATTCCACAAGTCAAGACAAAAAAGGTCTTATAGAAGCCTTCTTTACTCTCCTCAATAAGAGTTTTGTTAGCTTTACAAATCTGAGTAATCTAGAATAACCAGTAGCTATCTTTCTAGCCTTAGTTCCTTATGAAGCCTGAGCCTCTATAGCTAAGTGGCTCAACTCTATATATCAAAACTAAGACTGCCTTATACTACTGCTTCCATAATTGCAAGGCCTGCTATATTCTTAAAGAAGAAGTAAGAGAAACCCTTTGTCAATAACCTGATCCTGAACCAGAAGCAGGCCCAGCTATAGCCCTACCTGAAACTAAACCCAATACTAAACCAGAACCAGCTTTTGAATTAAGCTTATCTGAAATCTGATATACAACTGATACTATCTACTTTAATGCTGAACAAACCCAACTACATAGGGACCAAACCAAAGAGAAGGAGGAGTATCTCAGTAAATTTGATCTCAGATATACTACTGAAGGAGATGTATCTCTATCAGAATAAAACACACCTATACAGCAATAGATAGTTATCTATTAAGCCCTTACACCCAACCTGTAACAGTTACTCTAGTAACTTACACAGACTTAAAGAATACTATCATACTCTATATCAGTATCTCAAGTCATACTAGTAACTCTACTATCAGTAGTCCAACTACCTTCAGTAAATAATATAGCAAACCAACAGATTCTAGACCTCACAGCCCAGATAGCTATAATGGTAGTAACTATCACTACCTTAACTGAATAGATCAGACCAACAAAAAGTCTGAGCCTACTTACTTTCAATAGTACTGCACAAGAAGTTCAAAGCTTCATTAATGTAGTTGATACTAATTTTGAAGTCAACCAATGGACCAATGAGCAAGTTGCTGACTACCTTCTGATAAACAATTAAGACTACACTCTGGAACAACTCTTTGCTACTACTATAGCCTATATCTGTTGAGTTGTTATATTCTTCCAAGGATCTGCTGAAGAATAGTGGTGAATTCTTCTTAAAAAACCCCTCATATAGAATACCCAACCTGTAGTTATTGCTCAAAATATAGCAAATAATGCCCCTGGATATAGAGACTACCCTGTAGCCCCTGGGCTCAAATAACTTATAATTGCTCAATATCACAGTAAAACTCTGATCACTGAATCTCAAGATAAACTCTATAACCTCAAATTTAATATATATAGCAAGGAGAAATTCAAAACCTTCAGTACAAAACTTGAGTCACTCCTGAACACTATTGGTCTAGGATATACATATTACCAATGATAAAGTACAAAATAGTATAAGAGCAGACTATTTATTTGATGCACTATCTGAATAGCATACAAGAAATCTAAGAATAAGGATACCTAGTTGGTTATAATCACCAACAATAGTACCTGATAAGAATCAAGACTATGGTTAAGCAAATTCTAACAGCTAGACTAATTCTGCCTTGAAGACAATTTAATAATAAGGAAAAAAACTTGGACCAAGAAAGAAGAACTCAAGTATAAAGCATCCTAAGCTCCCTTGATATACACTCTATAGACACCCTGAAATTCTGAATCCATCCAGCCAAGTATCTTCAAGAAACTCACCAAAGGAGAAAGAAATAAACTCCAAAGAAGTGGAGTATACTTCTATTGTCAAAAAACAGGATACATAACTAGTGTCTGCTCCAACTGAAAACCCCAAACAGCAATACAAGCAACTGTTACCATACTGCATCACTTCAACAATTTGACTACCAAAATATTAGACTTTATCAAGTTAAGACCAACTACTATAGCTTCAAGTAAAGGAAGTCAAAAGACAGCTAGATATGATCTATATGTAGCCAAAGAAGCTATAGTTTCTAACCAAGAAGTCAAGCAAGTTTATACAGAAATTAGTATCCAAATTTCTGAAGAACATATTGGAAGAATATGCTGTTACAGCAGCTTAGTATTGGAAGGACTCTCAGTAGAAAGAGGAATCATTGATGAAGATTATACAGACAAAATCATTATCCTTATCTGAAACTATAGCTAGATACCATTCAAGATCTCTATTAGTTTTTGCATTACTCAGATCTTATTTGAAAAAATTAAGTTGACTCTGACAGTCAAGGAAGTTTCTGAACTACTGCCTACAATCTAAGAATCCAAAGGATTTGGCTCATCAAATAAGACCCCAGCCTAAACTACTATAAATAAAGAAGAATAATTCTATAAGAAAATCAAAGATGGATTTGTACCAAGTAGCTGATACCTCTATGATATTGGAATATACTCTTCTCAAATAATCAATAATTACTTCTCTTGTATCAATAAACTGGCCCAAAGGAGGACTAACAGATGGAAAGCTCCTATAACTGAAATTACCATTATTGGATCAGACAAACTACTTACACTTCAAGCTTTTATTAATAGAGCATCTGTTAAGATTATAATAGACAGCAGTGTCTCAGACAACTTTATAAATAAAGAAACAGCCAACAGACTCAAGGTTCTGACCTCTTCAGTATAACAAACTCAAGCAGTTACTACAGCTGATAGAATCTCATATATTATTAACAAGGAAGTCTGCAACCTACTTTTCTGAATTAGTGACTACTAAGTATATGTTATACTTCAGATTATACCACTTTCTGACAATGAAATCATTCTTGAGACCCTATGGTTAAAACAAGAGAACTCTATGATTGATTGGGTAAACTATTCCCTGACCATCAAGAAAGGATACTACAATTTCAAACTATAAGGCAAAAAAGACCTACTCAGTTCTAGTGACTCTGGTCTAAAGATCACTCATATCAATAAGCTATAACTCAAGAAACTAATCAAGAAATATCCTTTCTTTACTATCTCTATCTGTCTATTCAAAGAAGAACCTGAAAACCTCAAAGAAGACTTTTCCAAAGTTGATAGCTGTATTAGACCCTTACTCTAGAAATTCTGAGATATATTCCCAAAGAAGCTCCTAAAAGACCTACCATCTAAATGAGCAGTAGACTATGCTATCAAGACCATTCCAGATGCCAAGCCTGCTTTTAAGTCAATCTACCATATGCCTTCTAAAGAAATCAATATACTCAAGAAAGAAATTGATAAACTCCTAGAATAAGAATTCATTAGATCTAGTATATATATCACTATATAGTATCCTAGTCTTCTTTGTTGTCAAGAAAGAAGAAGATCTGTGAATATATATTGATTATCAAGATCTTAATGAATAGACCATCAAGAACTGTAACCCACTACTCCAAATCAATGAAATATTCAATAGACTTACCAACCCACAATTTATGAGCTCTTTTGACCTATGAAATAGTTACTGGCAAATTGCCATAAAAGATGAAGATATTTACAAAACTGTCTTTCAAACTCATTATGGATATTTTTAGTTTCTGGTTATATCTTTATACTCCTGCAACCTTCCAGATACTGATAAATACTATCCTATATCTGTATCTAGACAAATTTTTATTGTCTACATTGATGACATCTTAGTCTTCAGTAAAATCCTGGAGAAACATCTCAAACATCTTGAACTAGTACTACTGAAGCTCTGAGAAAACTAACTTTTTGCAAAACTTAGCAAATGTGAATTTCTTCTAAAGGAAATTCAATTCCTTAGATATATTTTTACTCTCAATAGAATCAAAGTAGATCTCAGCAAAATCTCTGCAATCAAGGAATAGCCCAGATCTAAGAAGTTGAAGGACCTTCAGTCATTCCTAGGACTAGCAAACTATTACTAGCAATTTATTACCAACTTTGTCAAAATTGCTACTGCCCTTATCCAAATGACTAAGCATAGTAAAAAAGAAGAACAGCCCTGGACTACAAAGTAAGAGAAAGACTTCAACAATCTTGTAAATTGGGAATCTGAATAAGATACAGCCTTTCAAGTACTAAAAGATATCTTAATAACCACTCTAGTACTTTAAGCAGCAAACTCTACCCTACTATATAAAGTTACTACTGATGTCTCTAATCTAGCTCTTAGAGCAGTACTCATACAGAAAGGATACCCTATAGCCTATTACTTCTATAAGTTCAATGATGCTGAAATCAACTATATAATCTATAAGAAGAAAATGTTAGCTATTGTAGACCTTGAAGGAGCACACTTCACTATTTTAACAGACTACAAATTATTAGTCAATATCAAGATCCAGACTATCCTTTTCTGAAAGCAAGCCAGATGGGTGAAAGTTCTCACCAATTTTGACTATAAAATCCAGTATTGCTCTGGCAAGGAAAATATTATTATTGATGTGATCTCCAGACCACCAATTGAAGAAGTTATCTAAATTCTCACCTTGGTTACCAACTCTATTATAGAACAAATCATTGCCACATATGCTAATAATAAAGAGGCTTAAGCACTTTGAGAAATCCTGAGTAGTAATGATATTAACAAGCACTTCTGATATCACTAATATTAACTGAAGGACAATGCTATCTACTATAAAGACAGATTATATATTCCTAATAATTGAGATCTCTGAAGGACTATCCTATTTGAATGTCATAATACTCCTATAGCTAGATATTTAGGATTTGACAAATACTATGAAGTTATTTCTCAAAACTTCTATTGGCTCTATATGGCAGATCAGCTAAAGACCTACATTATCTCTTATAATGTCTACCAATATAACAAGTTCTCAACACTAGCAAAACCTGGTCTACTCTACCCTATTCTAGTATTATCTACTAATTAGGAATAAATCTCTATAGACTTTATTGTATAACTACCCCAAACCAAGAATAGAAAAGATGCAATTGTTGTCTTCATAGACTATTTCAGTAAACAAGCTTATTTTATACCAATTACTACTACTGCAATAGCACCAGATATAGCCATACTCTTGTTTGACAATATCTTCCACTATCATGGTCTTCCTAAGATTATTATTAGTAACTGAGATCTGAAATTCACCAGCCATTTTTGGAAAGCTCTATATATATATCTTGGAATGAAACTTGCACTATTCATAGCCTTTTATCCTAAAACTGACAGTCAAACTGAAAGAATGAACTGAACTCTAGAATAAATACTAAGGAACTATATTTCCTATAGATAAGATAATTGATATGAACACCTTACTGCAGTTGAGCTTGCCTATAACAACAGTAAGCAAGCCTCTCTTAGAATGACCTCATTCTTTACCAATATAGGACAAAACTCAAACACCCCTCTGACACTTATCAGAACTACTGATGAACCCTCTACTATTAAAGCTATTAAAGGATTAAGTGTTTGATACTATATGTCAGAAGTGATTCTGATATCATTCACTACTGGAGAATTTCCTCTAAGAAATCTTCTTAAATGTTTATACCTCATTTTCCACTAGTGATATAGAGAGAATAGACTGGTTTTCAGTTTTGCTATTTTTCTAAAAGGTCAGAATTCTTTTGTCTTGACTTGCTGAGTTCTTGATTTCATTTATGATAATTATAAAGATACTTAATATTTGGGAGGGATAATATATAGTATAGACTGATAGGTGCTGGAGTATTTAAGTTTTAGTTGTTTAAAGAATTATATTCTTAAACTAAGTCAGGAGGTTGGTCTTGGGTTCCCATGTTATATTATAGATCAGATAACCTTTTTATTTGATAAGGTATTCTAGATAGTTCTTATGGTCATATTTGTTGAGGATTTGTTCAACTTTTGTATTCTTTTTGGTCATTAATAATGACAGATGCAGGTGGTTTTATAGTTCAGTTTGGAAATAACTTATCATTATTTTCATTATATTGCTTAAGACATTGAATATTGAAGACTAGGTAAATCTTAATAGTGTCTAGTAGTGCCAATTTATAAGAAGTTGGAGAGACTTGTACAATGACTTTGAATGGTTTAATAAATTTACTATTCAGCTTTATAGAGAGTCAATATATAAATTCAATACATTAGGCAACTGTACTATAAGCATACTACTTTCTGAGAAAAATGAATATTATCAGACTTTTGACCATCCAAATAGTATAACAATACTAGACCAAATTAGAAGGACATTAAAAGCTAAGAAGGGGAGAGTTGTAAGCACACAATCTCTAAGCCACTGAAATCATATGTCACTCTCAGAACAAATCTGGAAATCACATACAAGATCATAAAGTTGAGTCAAACTGAAGTCACAGAGCACAAAGCTGAGTTAACTCAAAGTTACAGAATATAAGATTTATACAAATGGAACCTTACCAATCAGAACTAAATGCATATATACCAAATACTCAGATATGTTGAAATAGAGAACTACAACTCTTAAACATATATACAAATATGACTACTGAGATCTACAACTACATCCATACTGATATTTGGAATGCTATTATCAACTGAGCTACACCTCCTCTGCTCCTCATGAATATCCATAGTCTGACACCCCTCTACTTCATAGAAACCTGATGGAATACTCTGAACATGCTCAGTAAAGCTCACTAAATTAGACAAATCTCAAGCTACTATCAGATTGGCCACCTTCTAGAAGATATAGTTGAACACTACCATGATACAGATATTATCCAGATATCTCAATATCAGAAACTCATCACTTGCAAATACCAAGAACTCTTTTATAAGTACAGTATCTTTATTTCCCACTTCTGAGTTACCACCACTAAAATTATTGTTACTCTGTCCTATGGCCAAATTGATGATATGATATAAGAACTCAACTACAAGTATATCAAGTATGTCCAAACCACAGACAGAACCTTTCTGCACCCTAATGACTATATCCTATAAATATCCCAAGTTGGATATACTATAAAGGATATCTATAATATAATTTAGTTCAATAATAATAAAGTAGAAGATAATGATATATCTAATACTGATATGATCTCTAGCTAAGGATCCCTATCAGCTCTGATCACTTTGCCAACCTTGCCAATAAACTTACAACAGTTCATAACTACCTATAAGATCTATTGAGATAATGACTACTGATATGAGTACTAACCTGCATTCATGCCTAATTACTTCAACTACAATGAAGAGACCAGAGAACACAACTTATATCTTCAGATAATCCTTAAGATTGAACTGACAACCCCACCTCCTAAGTATAAACAAAATAAATCATAGCTGCCAGCTTACTACAATCCTGCAACTCATAGTACTATTACTTATAGAAGATATGCAGATAGTGAATCTGATGAAAGCAAAGATGATATACCTCTCTTTCATCTACCAATACTCTATCTAGTATATGAGATAGATAATATTATCATATAGGATAGTAATATGGTTCTAATATACTATTATATAAACAAATAAGGAGATATAATTCAGGAATTACTCTTCTTAGATGACTACTTTATTAGAGATGATGTCATTGATAATGACCTCATTAAAGACTATTCAGACAGTATCTAAATCTATAGATAGCTTAGCAGTCATTAGTATAGTTAGATTAGTCTTATATAATATAACTGTTGTCATGTAGTGGTCGCTGAGTCCTTCAAATATGCCAGATTCTCTTCAAGATGTATCTCTTAGACTAACTCAAGTTGTTATAAGCAAGTTCTTATTGGAGTGCCTTCCCAAGGTCTTATAGTCCTCAAACTTCTTATCTTTAACTATCTTGTTATCTCTTAGATTGCTTGCAAGGAAGTGTGTGTAAGTGAAACCAGAACTGACTTTATTTCAGAGGAAATAAGAGGGGTATTTATACAAAATATAATTCAATGGTTACTAAGATATAAAGCTAAATATAAATTCCAATAACTAAAACTACCAAGTTCCAGGGCTGGTATTATTTGGTATCACATCAAAATGCTGGTGCTGGAACAATTTCATGTTACCTCAGAATACCGGTGCTGGCATTATCTAGTATTATATGAGAATATCAGTGCTGGTATTATCTGGTGTAACAAAGAACTTAGAGCAGAAAGTTCAGGATCATGGGGGCTTCTTCATCATCATCATCATCATCACTGAAGGAGATGAGATCCGCAAATTCGTCATACAGATCGTGCATTTCACGTACTTCGCATGCTTCAGGTATGTTATGCGGGATGATGTCATCGATGACGTCATCATGTTCGGCAGTGGCAGGAAAATCGGGAACAAGATCTGGAGCTCTCCAGTCTATGAGGTTCTCTTCCACAAAATAAGGAACAAATGTGAGGTCTTGGGGAGATCTAACCCAGATGCTTGGGCCTTGGAATACTGAGATCAATCCTTGCAGGAATTGATCTGAGTTGTCTTGGAGGATAGGGTGCCAGAAGTCTTCTACTTCTTTGCTGTTGAGGGTGATAGTGGACTGGGCTTCTGTAGCCACCCTGGCTTCTAGTGCATTGATATGGTGAGATGACAGGTCTCTGAAATCTGAGACTCTAACATACTCCAAGTTGGAGATCGACCATAGTGCATGCCTGAAGATCTGATAGATCATCTTAGCTGTCCTTGTTTCATATATATCCATGGGAGTGGCATCTTGTAGCTCTTAGGTGCTGGCCTGTGGGAACTCCCGGCAGAGGAGGTTTCCTATTTCGTACTCCTGCCACATTTGGAGGCATTCAGCAGCAATGGTGATCCTTGTTTCCATTTCACGGCAGTAGAGAATGAAGTGATAAGAGTCTGCAGTGTTCAGATAGATACTAGGAGTCCTTCTTGAGTGGGTCCTCATGGCTCTTCTGATGTCTTGGAACATCCTTTCTTTGACTGAGGTACCTTGGTGGTTCCTTGACCTTGAGGTTTGGCAGACAGCAGGCATTTCATTTGTGGTAAGTCTTTAAGCTATTTTGGGATTGGTGGTTCTTGTTGGTTGCTGCTACTGTAGTTCCTTGATCCTTCTTTTATATTCTTCAGGATGCTTGTACTGTGGTCACAATGACTCACAGTTGGTCATCATTGCTCATCTCATATGCCGTATAATCTTCTTGTGCTCCAATCTGGTGGCTTGCGAGGAAAGGCTGTCTCCTGTGCTGATGTCATCATTCTGGAGTCACTGTTACATCTTCTTCCTGAATAAGGATCTTTCTGAGCATCATTATTCATTGGTCCAGTCTTGAAAAATTTGCTGATCCCATAACCTCTGGCAAGGGGTCGAAAAGTGGTGTTTATGGACTGGCATCTTCCCTTTATATTTTGGCATGATAGTGAAGGGTCGCTCCCTTCATATAGAGTAAGGGCCTGATTCTGATCTTGACCAATCAGTTGACAGTTCGAACTCCTCTGACTATGAAAGTCTCATGGATGAGTAGTTGCCAGTGCCGTATCCCTTAGAGAATGGTCCAGACAGATAGCCTGCTGGTCATGGGATATGTTGTTATGATTCGCGGACTAGAACCTCATGGGCGGTCATCACATTTTGCTTCTCTTGTATAGGTTCGTAGTACTTCTTGAGTCTGTTCCTGTGTACTGTAGTAGGCAGTATAGTCCCTGAGATTTTTCTAAGCCAGAAGGTAGTTCCCTTGATATCTTGCATGTAGAAGGGTCCTTCCCATTTGGGCTCCAGTTTTCATGACCATGAGGCTTCTACCATATTTCGATACAGTAGAACCTTTTCTCTGATTTGGATGAGTTCTAGGGCCTTGTGATTCTTTTCCGCATTCTTCCTTGTCAGTGCTTGTGACTTAGTGATGTAATCTTCAGCCTTCTTCCTGATTTGGTGTAGTCTCCAGATTTCTGCATCAACTTGTCTCCAAGTTAGGTCTAGATTTGTGGCTGAGGTTCCATCAGAATCTTCTTCTCTGAAGAGCAGCTCTCTTGGGGTAAAATGTGTACTCTGTGACTGTATGTCTCATAGGACAGAGAGGGTGGTTGGGAGATAGTTATTCCAATTCTCATATGTCTCTGAGATCTTTGCTAGGATGTTCTTGAGAGTCTTATTGGTTCTTTCTGTCTGTCCATTTCCTTGAGGGTGGTACGTGGTAGTCTTGATGTGCTGGATCTTGTATTTCTGATACATTATCTCATGGAATCCATTGACAAATTCTGTGCCACAGTCTGTGGTGATTTGCTTCAGTGTCTTGTAGTGGCAGATGATTTCTTGGTGCAGGAAGTCAGATATAGAGAGGGCATTGGCTTCTTGTAATGCTCCTGCCTCTATCCATTTGGTAAAGAGGTCTATGATAACTATAATATAGCGGTTTCCTGATAGTATTACTGGTAGTGGTCCAATGATATCCATTGTGATGTGGTGGAAGGGGATAGGCTCAATTCTTGATGATCTGGGTGCCTGGTCTTGCTGATCCTGTTTCTGTTTTTGGCACTTGTTACACTCTTTGACAAATTGGCACAGATCTTCTTCCATCTTGGGCCACCACATGGTTCTTCTTGCCTTGTCATATGTGTTGGTTCCTCCTAAGTGTCCTTGCTCATGTACTTCCTTCATTACTTGATACTTCTTGTGTTCGGGTATTACTAGCTTTCCTCCTTTTCTGAGTGTAGTGTTGTCTAATTCAAACTGTTTCCAAGTCCGGTTGATGATAGTGATTGTCCAGGGTTCGAGGTGGTTGGGCATCTTCTGCTGCCCAAGATAGCTGATTAATCTATAGTATAGCTCCTTATTCATGTTGAATGGTCTTGATGGGGGTGTTTCGGGGTATCCTTGAGAGTGCATCAGCATTGGTGTTAGTCTTTCCTGAGCAGTGCTTGACAGTACAGTCATACTCTTGCAGCCTGTAAATCCATCTGGCATATATTCCTTTGGGGTTTAAAGTGTGAAATAGCCAGGCAAGAGCAGAATGGTCTGTTTGAATGGTGAAGTGTTTCCCAGCTAGGTAGTAGTAGAACTTGTCTACTGTCCAGACTACTGCTAAACATTCAAGCTTACATGACTCGTAGTTCTGCTCTGCTCCGCGGGTGCCTCAGCTTACATAGGAGATGACATATTCATGTCCATCTTTCTTCTGAGCTAGGACTGCTCCAAGTCCTATAGCACTTGCATCTGTCTGCAGGATGAATTCTAGGTTCCAGTCTGGTCTTCTGAGGATGGGTGCTTGGGTCAACCTAGTCTTGAGTTCATTGAAGATTTCTTAGCGCTCCTTGGTCTATTCAAATTTGGTCTCCTTCTTCAGTAGCTCGTAGATAGGTACTGTAATGTTGGAGTATCCTTTGATGAATCTTCTGTAGTAGCTGGCCAGTCCAAGGAAGATGTGGACTTCTGTGGTTGTTCTGGGTCTCAGGTAGACTGCAACAGCCTCGATCTTCATGGGGTCTGTGTGGATTCTGGTCTGATTGATAAGGTGTCCTAGGTAGGCGATTTCTTGAGCAGCAAACTTGCATTTCTTGGGCTTGATGTAGAGGCCATGCTCCTTGAGCCTCTTGAGGGCTAGCTGTATATGATTGACATATTCCCATGTAGTATTGCTAAAGATAATCATATCATCAACATAGACAAAGAGCTATTTTCCAATCTCATTGCCAAAGACTCTGTTCATCATTCACTGGAAACTTACTGGGGCATTGTACATTCCAAATGGCATTCGCAGATAGATATAGGTAGCATCAGGTATGATGAAGGCTGATTTCTCACTGGCATCTTGAGTGAGACCGATCTGATGGAAGCCTGAGAACAGATCCAAGGTGGTGTAGTATTTGGCTTCGCTTCCAAGAGTGGTAAGGATTTCTTGAATATTCGGCAAGAGCTGCCTATCCTTCTTGGTGATGGCATTAAGCTTCCTGTAGTCAATGCAGAGTCTTGATGTAAACTCTCCAGGCTTGCTTCCTTTCTTTGGGGCTAGGATAATGAGTGAGGCCCAGGGGCTGATAGCTTGCTTGATAATTCCGGCTTCTTCCATTTCCTTGAGTTCTGCTCGCAGCCACTCTCTGTAGGCAGATGGTATGGGTCTGGCTTTCTGGTAGATAGGCTTGGTATCACCAGTGTCAACTTTGTGGTAGTACTTGGGTTCTTGATTGTGGATATCCCTAAAGTCTATAGTAAGTACTCCTTCATTCTGGTGCAGGATCTTGAGAAGTTGTTCCTCCAGGGGAAAGTTTTCTCCAATGGTATAGGTGTGCTTGTTCTGGTCCTTGTCTTTCTTGTACTCAAGTTCGGTAATCTTGGTGGCAGCGTAGGCTCCTCTTCTAGTAGATCCAAAGCCTTGTTCTCCTCTCTTGGTCTTGATGAGTTTGATGGCTTCAATGATCTTGGGCTTCTTGATTTTGTGGATCAGCATCTGGCCAATCCTGTCATACTTCTTGACTTTGAAGGGGGTGGTGTAGTTGTGATTTCTGACTATGAGAAAGATCTCGCCAGTGTAATCAGGGTCAATTACTCCTCCTTTAACTGAGATTTCGCTTTTGGCCAGACTGCTCCTGGTCTTGATAATTCTAGCATGGTTTTCTGGTAGCTTGACTCCAATTCCAGTGCCAAGTAGAGTGGTGGTCTGTGGTTCAAGGGTAGCATCTTGAATACTGGCAAGGTCTATTCCTATGGCTCCTTCAGTCTTGTATTCTGGGATCTTGGCTTTGGGGTGAAACTTTTTGACCTTGAGGGTGATGTCTGATTCTTATTTCTCCTCATCATTACTGTCAGCTTGAAGCTCTGGGGGCTGGTTATCTTCTTCGGCTTTCCTTTTTGCTTTGGCGGCTTCTTGCTCATGTTTCTGTTGGCAGATTTTTCTGACTTCACTGATACAGGACCAGTAGTCATTCAGGTGTTCAGAGCAGTACATCCTAGTACTATGGGGGCATCTTCCTTGAGGGGCATAGCCATCGATGATCTTGTTGTACCACTGCTCATCTGTGAGCTTGGGTGTCTTGCTCTTGTTCTTGTTCACCGAGTGCATGAAGATCTCTGTATCTTCTTCATCTTCTTCCTCCATGTCTGGTAGGACTCCTTTGTGGACATTGATAGAGACTCGTACCTTTCTCCCTCTGTAGTTGATCTGCATCTTCTGGGCATTGAGGTCAATGATGGCCCTGGCCTTGTGAAGCCATTGGTTGCCAATAAGGATATCATAGTTGGTGGCGCTTGTAACAATCACGTCTACTGAAATGGTGGCTCCTCCTATCTTGATGGAGACTTCTTGGATTTTGCCAAGAGGGGTAGCTCATGTACCATCTGCTGTGACATAGACCATCTTGGTGGACTCTTCAATATCCCAACCTAGGCAGTCAATTGCCTTCTTGCTCATAAGGCATCCTCCAGCACCAGTATCAATAATGGCATCAAAGATACAGTCTTTGATCTGGCAGAGGGTATAGGCTAATGTCTTGTGCTGGTCTTTAGATTCTTCACCTGAGTTCTCAGATTCTTCTTGTGCATTGTGAGCTTCTACAATCTTGTACTCTTGATTCTTGGCAGTAGTTGCAAGTCCTACTCTCAACTGCTGTCTGAAGGCAGGGACTTTAGCTAGTTGTCCAAAAGTGGCATTGACCTTCTGTTTCTTGAGGTCCTTATAGATATCATACTAGTGGATCTTGGTCTGGCACAGCTTCTGTTCCTTCTTGCTTTTGCTTTCTCTTGAGACTGGAGTAGTGCCTTCAATAATTTGGCGAGCAGCTTCATCTAACTCCATGTCTTGATCAATCTCCTTGGGTTGGGTCTTGCTTTGAATGGTAATAGCTGGGGTCTTCTTTGGTCTTCCAACTGGCTTGCTGTTGCTCTTCTTGTCATAGGGCTTGGACCGGGTTCTAGTACCTTTAGTAGCAGGGTAGAATTCAAGCTTCTCATAGTATTCTTCATCATCAGTGTCACCAATCTCCTCAATGACTACTGCATTGGTTTGTTCTCTGGTTCTGCTAGCATTGCTTGGTTGGGCTTTGTGTCTCGTTTTGGTCATGCAATTCTTTGCATAGTGGCCTTCTTCTCCATATCTGAAGCATATGATGTTATTGCATTCTTCTGTAGCAGCTGCAAATCTCTGCACTGGTCTCCTATTGGCACTTCGGACTTCTCTAACAACATCGCCAAGGTGTGCAGTCATCTCAGCAAACTGCTTGGCTAGTTCTTCCACTGGGTCAGCTTTGGCTATCTTGGGGGTAGGTGTGGTTGGTTGTCTGTTCACAACTGTAGCAGGTAAGATACTAGTTGGCTTTGATGGCTCCATCTTGATGCTAGTTATTTTCTCCATTAAGTGTTCAGCAGGGTGTCTGGCAGTCCAATATCTCTGTGCAAAGACCACTTTCTGATCAAGGGTCAGTGCAGCTGGGGTAGATCGGATTGCTAGGGCAATTTCCAGGTGAACTCCTTTGAGGAAGATTGAATCCACTATTTGTTCCTTGAGGCAGTCATCATAGTCAGCCAAGACAATCTGGTGGCAGATTTGGGTATAGAATGAGTTGGGATCTTCACTAAGTCCCTGGCAGATAGTATTGAGTTGATCCTTGAGAGCTTGCTTGATCTCTTTGGTATAATATGTTGTTCTGAAGAAGTCCTTCATGTTGGCAAGTTTAACTGCATCAGCACCAGCAATGGTGGCTGCATTGAACTTGTCTCTGGCAAGTCCTCTGAGGCTGACTGGTAGAAGGGCCAATTGAGCATCCACACCAAGGGCTCGTACGGTGGCGAATTGTTCAAAGTCTTCAATGAAGGTCAGGATTGACTCTTCAGTAGTATATCCATAGAATGTAGGAGGACACATTTCTATCTTATCTTGAATTCTTGCAGAGGTGACTCTTGTAGTCAGGGTAGTTATTGTGGAGGTTGTTCATTTTTCAGCTTGAAAGTGAGAGATTCATCTTGAATCACCAGCCAATGGGTACCAAGTTGTCATGTAGTGGTCGCTGAGTCCTTCAAATATGCCAGATTCTCTTCAAGGTATATCTCTTAGACTAACTCAAGTTGTTATAAGCAAGTTCTTATTGGAGTGCCTTCCCAAGGTCTTATAGTCCTCAAACTTCTTATCTTTAACT
>RBNI01000432.1:0-31370 GCA_003990745.1 Jimgerdemannia flammicorona | reverse complement strand
GATACCAAGAACATTGAAATCCGATCATGCGTTGCTGAGTTATGAAGGAAAACGTCTGAATCGCCGATTTTGGAAATTCTTTGATTTGCCGATTTTGGAAATTTCGTCAAATGGAACATTTTCCTTAGTATCTCGGCAACACGTAATCCGATTATAATGTTCTTGATATCATTAGAAAGGCCTTATTAAGGGCTTTCAAATGACACCAAGATCATCAAATTTGGATGATTATTCATCAAGTTATTGATGTAAACATTTAATTGTCTAATTTGGAAATCAAAACAATGCCGATTCGAATCCGATTCGAATCTGATTCGAATCCATCTGGATGGGATTCGAATCCCATCCGAGTTGATCCGGATGGGATTCGAATCCATCCGAATCCCATCCGGATTGACTCGTTCGGAGCACTACACCATCGTCTCACACTTATGCCAGTTGAGCTTTGCCCCAGAGTGAACCTCATACCATTCCACTGTCTCCTTAAGTGCCTCGACATCTGCTACAGACCCAAGGCCAACCACCATATCATCTGCAAAGGCCCCCACCTTCTACACAATGCCATAGATAGAGAGTCCCACCACCTTCTGGCGAATCCTATCCATTAATGGTTCCAATGAGAGAGCATAAAGAATAGGAGACAGGGGGTCTCCCTGAGGCACCCCTCTACACAAGGAAAATGCCCGACCATGGTAGCCATTACACATCAGTGCCGCCCAACTGCCCTCAAGCAGGTTCACCATAGAGGCCTGAAATCCAGAGGGAACACCAATACAATCCAACACCTTGCCCAGCCAAACCTGCCAGACCCAGTCATAGGCCTTCTCCTGGTCCAAAAAGACCAGCCTTCCATCCAGGCCATAAGCCAGAGCCCCTTCAATGACACCATGCACCCAAGCAGTTCCATCTCTTATAAGCCTGCCCCCAACAAAGCCCCGCTGCTCCTCCCCCAGCACCTGTTGGGCAACCTTCTGCAGCCTTGCAACAACTACCTTAGTAACCATCTTTCTATCTATGTCCAACAGCATGATTGGTCGCCAGTTCTTTCAGTCTTCTCTCCTCCCCTTGTCTTTATACAGTAATGCCACTAGCCCGAGGTCCTGCTCTCCAACCCACTCACCACTCTGAAGAACATGATCACAAAGAGTGGTCATCTCCTCCAAAATGCCGGAGATCTTGACCATCTTCTTCCAGAAGTCCCAAGATAGCCCATCCTCCCCTGGCACTATTCCAGGTTTAGTTGCTGCAAGGACACTCTGGACCTCCTCACCTTGCACTGGCAAGGCCAAGTCATCCAGTCCATCTGCTTGCGGTGGCCTCCATTCCCCTAACACATCATCAATAGCTGCCTCATCCACACCCCCGTCATCCTCACTCTACAAACCCTGCCATCTCTCTTTCAAAACCCCCAAGATTTGTTGCGTGCCATGCACCATGTCTCCATCAGCATCAAGGACTCCATCCCACTGATGTCTTACCCTCCTAGCATTAAGCATATGGGATAAATATCTAGTAGGCCACTCACCCTCTTCAAGCCCCTGCCACCATAGCCTAGCAGCCATACCCCGTATATGCACCTCCTCCTCATCTCTCAACACCTGTTGCAGTTCCAAAATCTCTAATTTAATTCATGCCAACCTCCAATCCTCCACCCCCTTGGTGGTAAGTAACCCTGCCCACTCCAATTGCAATCTCTTCAGCCTGCTGGAAGCATACCTTGTGCGCTTCCTCCTCTGTCTCCCAGCCTCTCTCCCAGCCTCTCTCCAATAGACCCTTGCAGCCTCTTTCAATCTCATCCACCGGATGCCCACTGACAAACCCTCACCCCTCCAGTGGTAAACTTTCGCCTGAATGTCCTCTATCCATGAATCCCACAACACCTTCTCAGCCAGCAGAGAGGAGTTGAGGCACTAATGTCCAGGTCCATCTCCACTCCCCCCTAACTGCTCTTGGCCCAACAGTCCCCAGTAATCAGACCATGGGCATCATTCTACCTCCAACACCTTCCAGACATCAGCCCCCCAGCATTTTGCTGTCAGAATCCAGTCAATCCTTGTACCCAGGCCATTCACCCAGTGTGTGTAGACCCTGGAGTTGCCCCATCATGTTCTACCCATATCCCCCAGGGAGCTCAGCCTCTCCACCTCCTCCCATGCATCTAGGCCACCACTTCTCTCTCCTGAACTCCTCCTACCATCAGTGCGGTCATGCTGATCCCTAACCATATTAAAATCCCTCCCAAGTACATCGACCCCTTCTGCCAATAGAACACCCTCCTCCAGCATCTCCTCAATCCATGCAATCCTTTCCCCCCTAGCTGCAGGACAGTAGCAAGAGCCAACCCTTACCGACTCCCACCCTGGCCACTGCCAATCTCCCCAGACCAAGCAATCGCCCCAGCTCCTAATTCCCTCCAGATCACCTCTACCCTTCCTCACCAGAATCGCTACTTTTCCAAACCAAGCAGTCGCCCTGCTCCATTCCTTAGTCCACTTCACCCGATCATCCTCATCCTCACACCGAACATTCTGTAGCAAAAATAGATCTGCCTCCAAATCTTTGAGCCAAGTAAAAATGTTCTTATGCCATCCTGAACCTCATAGCCCATTCACATTCAAAGAGAAAATGTTAGTTGTACTGTTCATAAGGATTCAGCTCCTCCTGCACCAAGTCCAATTCATGTTCAGCAGCTAGCTCCCTTTCCCCTGCTTCCTGCGCCACCAATCCTCCCAGCAGTTCGACCATCGCCTCATCTTCCCTCTCCTCAAATTCCTCTTAATACTCCAGACAGGCCTCCCTCCAGAGCTGCAGACCATGCCTCTCAGCCCAGCAATACCTCGCCTGCTCACCCACCACCACCATCAGCTCTTCCTTCCTCACCTCATCAACCTCATATCCCTCCTCCTTTAAGAGAATCACGAGAATCTCCCCCTTCAGCACCTCCACCACTCTCTTACCATGCAGAATCCGCTCCCAGTGCTCCTCAGGTATAACCCGCAGGTCCACTTCTCCCAATGCATCCGCTGCAAGGTTATCCATCACCTTGCTCATCAACAGCAAGTTCCCCACCTCCTTCCCTCCCACAGTCTCTGACCAGCCCGTATCCAACATAGTGGTGTCAGCACCCACACTGACAGCCTCATCCCACTCTTCCTCAGGGACATCCACCAGCTCATCCTCGCCCGCTGCCACCACCTGGCCCCCTTTTGCCACATCAGGGACCCCAAAATGCACTCGCTAGGCCCCTTTCACCAGCACATCCTCCACTATTCTTCTCTTTACCACCGGGCCCCTCTTGATCAGAGGGGGGGGGGTGGAGTCCAATTCTGGCTCCCAGACCTCAAAGGTGCCATCAGCAAAAGGGTCCTTGCTCAGCCCCTTCCCATCTCCTTTCTTGCCTACCTCCACCTCCTCTACCCCTTTACTAGCCCAGACACTGTCTTTGATGCCCCCCGACACCTCAGCCCCAACTGCCTTCTTCTTCACCTCATCTGTCATACTCACCAGGAGCTCCCTCTGTCTCCTGCACCCCTGCATCTGCTCCCACTGCCCCTTGTCCATGCGGATATGCTTCCCCTCCACCACCTCCAGATGTGTTGACTCCTCATACATCTTCCAGGCCCTTGCCCTCCTCTCCACAGCTCCACTCATCTCCTCCAATGCCTCTAACAAATCCTCCTCCTCCTCCTCACTCCCCTTCACCCTCGACACCTTACAGACGAAAGCCCCCCACATCAGCACAGAAGGCCAGTCACTCGCCTTCCCTGTGGCCTCCTTTCCCACCAGCTGAATCCTGACATCAATGTCGCCTGTCCTGATCGTCATCCCCTCCCATACCTGAAAGCCAATATCCACTACGTCACCATACTCAATCATCACCTCCTCCACCTGCTTCCTAGTCTCCTCCTTAGTCACAGTGGGCACTCCCTTCACCAGAAGCTGCACCACCCTGGGGTCCCATTGCAAGCACCACACTATGAGAACCACCACCTCCCCAACCATGACTCCAGTCTTCAATGCCTCATCCAGTGGCCCAGCCTCCTCAAAGCCCACCTCAACCCCCTCTAGACCCTTCAAGAACTTCACCGAAGCCGCCCCAGCCACCTGCTTCGAAACAAGTCCCAGAACCATCCTCACCATCACCGCCAAGCCCTGGAAGCACAAGGTCACCGCAAACTCCAAGATCGACTTCTTGAGTAATGGGGTCACTGCCAGCCCTGTTACACCATCTGCCAGGTCCACCTTCTGCAATGGGAACCCCTGCCCCACCTGGCCATCAGCTGTCACATCTCTTTTTTTTTCCTGATTCCCTGTCACACTCCCATCAACAGTCACACCCCCAGCCACAGCACTGCCAGCCCCTACACCTGCACTCCCAGCCGGAGTACTGCCCCCCCTCCCAAGGCTTGCCTTGCCCTTCCCCTCCGCATCACCAGCCCTATTACCAGCTGGCCACCCACTCCCCTTAACCTTGTCGGCGAAGCTTGAGAGACCAGATCTTCCCCCATTACCACTGGACACTGGTCCTCCTCCAGAGCCTTCGCCATTCCTTGGTCCTCCGAAGGCCCCTATCCCCAGGCCATAACCCCTTCCCACCTGCTACCAGTCAAAGGCCCTAGATCCCCCCGACCTAGTATGTACACCTGTATGATCATTGCTCGCCATGTTGCTAGTCGCCTTTCACCAAAAACATAGTCGAAAGTGTTGCTTGAGTCTTGTGTCACCTGAATGTTACTGATCATTGTAGTGTCAGCTCCAGCACTTGCAGACTCATCCCATACCTCCGGGACATCCACCAGTTCCTCCTCTCTAGCCGCCACCACCTGTCTCTCATATGCTGCCCCTGGAACTCTAAATTGTACTCTCTGGGCCCCTTGCATTGGCACATCCTCTACCACCCTGTTTCGGGAAGCCGGGCCACACCTGATAAGAGGGGTAGGGGTAGGGGAGCTCTCCCAATCCTCCTCCCAAACCTCCAGTATACCATCAGCATATGGGTCATTACTAGGCTTCTCCTTATCCTCCCCTGCCTCCTTCTTGTCCTTCTCCTCCCCCTCACTGGCCCAGACACTTGCTTTGGCTCCCCCTGTGCCCTTCACCTTGCTTGCATCCCCCAGTGGTCTGTTATCCAGCTTGGCCAGTAGCTCTTTCTATCTCTTATACCCCTGAGCCTTTTCCCACTGCTCCTTGGTCACTTGAATCTGCTTTCCATCCACCACCTCCAAGTGTGTCGACTCTACAAAAGCCTCCCAAGCCTTCACTCGCCTCTCTACAATACCACCCAACTCTTTTAGTGCTTCCAATAAATCCTCCTCCTCCTCCTCAATTCCCTTCACCCTTGTCATCTTATACAAGATTGCTCCCCAGACCATTGCCAAAGGCCAGTCCCTCGCCTTCCCAGTAGCTTCCTTCCCAGCCAGCCGAATCCTCACATCTACATCACCAGTCCTGAGCGAGGTCCCTTCCCAGACCCTGAATCCGATATCCACCATCTCTCCATATTCTGCCATGAAATCCTCAACTCTCTTTCTCATCTCCATTACCATCACTATTGGCACTCCTTTTACCTGCAGTTGGACCACCCTGGGATCCCACTTCAGGCAATATACCATTGGAACACACACCTCCCCAACCAACAATCTAGCCTTCAGCACCTCCTCCAGTGGCGCCGCCTCCTCAAAACCCACCTCCACTCCCTCCAGTTCCTTCAAAAACTTCATGGATGCAGCTCCTGCCACCTGCTTAGTGATGAGCCCCAGTACCATTTTCGCTATCACCGCTAAGCCCTGGAAGCACAGTGTAACTGCAAATGCCAAGATCAATTTTTTGAGCAATGGGGCCACCGCCAGGCCCATTACACTATCCACCAAGTCCCCTTGTCTTCTAAGCCTCAGCCGCTCAGTCTCGCCATCAGCCATCACATCTGGATTTTTTTCCAGATTGACAGTCCCATTGCCATCAGCAGTCACACTCCCCCCAGCTGCTACTCCTCCAGCTCCACTGTCCCCTCTTCCAAGGGCTGCTCCCCCCTGCACTGTCACCTTCTTGGTCTCCTTGCCCTTTCTCAGCCAGCCCTCCAGCCCTGATGCCTGCTGTCTCTCCTTCACCATCTCCGTGAAGCTTGCCCTCTCAGATCCTGAGTCTCTGCCACCACTTCCACCCCTTATACATCCACCCACCAGCAGCCCCCTCATACCCCCCCCCAGGCCTGGGCCCCTCCCCACCTGCTGCCAGTCGAAAGCGCTTGGGCCACCCTGCCCAGTACGCACCTCAGGTTGTCTGTCGGTTACCATGTTATTAGTCTCTTTTCTCTAAAAACAATATTGTAAGTACCTTCCAAAGGTTGTGTAACCTGAATGGTACTGGAAAGAGATGAGGATGATTAATCTCTGCCAATACACCAATACAAGTTTGAGAAATTTTGGTTAAGTATATCTAGTCTTGTATTACCTAAGAACTCAACAAGGATATTGATTCTTAAGGAGAGAGAGATGTAATAATTTTACTGTCATATTTAGTCTTAGTATATTTTCATATCTTTTAGTTAGTCTTTTCTTATCATTTCTTAAACATTCTACTATGTTCCACTACCTTCTACTTGCTTAGAAACCTTCTCTTGGTGCCCAGACACCACTAGAATATTCTTGTCTTTCCTTGGTACTAAGTATCTTATCTTAGCTATTTTAGAATATTATAGAATAGTATTAGTCAGCTTTACCAAGAACCTATTTCTTGGCATTTCTCTTTTTTTCTAAGATTCTTCTGAATCTTTCTTTCAGATCATATATAAATATCCTTATTCTCTGCCTGAATAAAGCTCAGAATATTTTCTCTCAGAAATCCTTCAAGAATACTTGAACCTTTAAGTATCTCTTCAAGCTACTTTAGGCTAACTAGAACTTCTATATTTAGCCACTTTCTCTTAAAAAAACTAGAACTGTTATAATTCCTATAGTAGTACTAATGACAACAATGATAAAGAGGATGAATTCTGTCTTTAATAGTAAGGACTATATCATATGAGTATACTATATAAAAAATCTCTTAGAAGAATGTGGTCTAGAGGATTACTGGAAGCTACAGAGGCAAATAATGAGATATAATATTATAAGAAATTACAGAGTGCTAAGAGAGATTATCTTTACTCTTTTGAATATATAAATGAAACTCATCATCAATGCTATAATAGTGAATGAAGTCTGGAAGATCTTATACAACTACTATCAGCAGGCATTTATATCAAACAGATTTCACCTGAAAGTACAACTATTTAATCTCTGAATAAAGTTCAAGAAGAGTATCTGGAACTATACCAACTATGTTGATAATCTGATAAATCAAGTAAATTCTCTTTCTATACCAGCAGACCTTATCAAGGATGAAGATAAGACTCTGGTCCTTATGTGTGGCCTTTCTGAGATATACAATATGATTGTCATCACTATGAGAGAATCTAACAAATTATTGGACTATAAGTATATTATCATGAGTCTTCTAAATAAGAAATCAAGGCTGAGTAGCAATAATAATAATAATGATAACAAGAAAGTATTCTACAAAGATAAGCTGAATAAAGGACAAGGGCAAAAGCAGTATAATAGTCAGTATAATAGTTAATAAGCCAAATTTAATAGTAAATACTTCTACTGTAATAAGCATAGATACTGCAAGTAAGACTGTAATTATAAGAAGAAGAAAAAAAAGTAGTTTAGATGAAAAATATAGATAAATAAATATCATAGATACTAATAATGAAAGTAGTAGAGGTGGCAGAGATCTATTCTTTATAGAAGTAGCAACCTACCTATATACAGAGAGAGATATAGGAGCAAATTTAGAAAATATTTTTATACTGATGAAAAATATTAACATAAGTATTAGTACTAATATAAGCTATATGCTAAGTACTTATATATATAGTAAAGAAGTCTGGCTTATGGATTCTGGTGCAATATAGTATATAATAGTATATCATAAGTAGTTCTCTATATATGAGAAGTTCAAACACTCCATATCTATCAAATTAGATAATAATATAATTATTTATACTCAAGATAAGGACAATATCAGTATATATTCTATATGAAAAAGTCAACAAACTCTCAGGCACCTATATGGATATACTATATGCTCTAGATATAAATGGAAACCTCTTCTTAATAGATCAGATGATAGCTTAAGAAGATAAGAGAGTAAATATATACTCAAATAGTATAATATTAATCAATCTAAAGAACAATAAGGAGTTAATATATACATATATCAAAAAAGAGGAACCTATATGTAATTAACAGTATACTAAGTAGCACATTATCTATATATTCTACTATGATTAGAGAGAATCTCTAGCATATATGGTATAAATGCTTAGAATATATCAGTAAGATTAGTCTAGAATGGATGATAAGAAATAGTTTAGTAAGAAAATTACCAGACTATACATATATCTCTGAATTTCTTTTATAATCAATATATAGTAAATAGACTTTCTAATAATATTTTTAGGAATAGATAAAGTAAGTAGCTGGCATTTTTGATATAATATATATGAATATCTGCAGCTCTATACAAATAGCAATATACTCTGAGAAGAAGTATTTTATTACTTTCATTAATAATTATACTTACAAAGCCTATATATACTTTCTTATAGTAAAGAATGAGGTATTTGAAAAATTTTAAAAATTCAAAATAATCATGAAGAATGAAATAAGATATAAGATATGGACTCTATGTTTAGATAATAGCAAAAAATATATCAACAAAGCCTTTAGATACTTCTTGAAGAAGTACAGTATCTAATACTCTATAATGGCTCTCTATATATCTAAACAGAATAGTATGATAGAATGTTTTAATTGAATAGTAGTAGAGATGGCTTAAATAATGATAAATATAGCTAGTTTATCATACTTCTTCTATGCCAAAGCAGTGAATATAACAGCATATATCTAAAATTATTATATTTCTTGAGCTCTAAGTAAGAATTCTAGTAGATCTGACAAATCTAGCAATTATCAATCCAGAAATGATCAATAATCCAAAAATGATCAATAATTCAGAAATAATTACAGAAATGATTAATAATTCAGAAATAACAGTAATCTTACTTTTGAGGAATTATAGGATAGAGCTAAGCCAGATATCTTATACTTATAAATAATTAGAAATAAGGCTTATATTCTGAATAAAGATAATAATAAAGGCAAATTTGAGCCTAAGGTAGATAAGTATATATTTCTTAGATATTACAGAGCAGCATATAGATGATAGAATCTACAAAAGTACTATATAGTTATCTTTTGTAATATTTAATTCAAGAAGATCAAAGAGTAGAAAATTTGTATAGAAATTTCTATCTTGACCAACCTAATGATACATCTAATAATATCTATGCTAACTTTAAAGGTATTCCTAGTATATATACTAGTACCAGTATAATTTATATATATACTAATAAGGCTATTAGAGCTAAAAATTATAGAAATTACAGATGAGGATAATGATGAGAATATTTCTCTAAAAGGTAAGAAAAAGTACAAATTTAGGCTACATAGTGAAGTTGAAGCAGATTTAGGATATTATTGAGACCTGACTAAGACATTCTATTATGGACATTATATAAACTATACCTATAAATATATATATATAATAATAACTAGTGAGTCAACTATAATGAAGCTATATACTTAGATGATAAAAAGAAGTAAAAAAAAACTCTGGATGAAGAATACAATTTACTCATTGAGAATAACATATGGAAATTTAGTCTCTCTTCTAATAGATAGATAAGCTATAGGATTAAAATAGATCTATAAGATTAAGTATAAAGCTGATAGAATAGTAGAGTAATATAAGACTCAATTTGTGGCAAAAAAGTATTTATAAGAATATAACATAAACTACAATGAGACCTTCTTCCCAGTATTTAAGCTTACTTTACTTAGAATACTTCTTATAATTAGAGACAAATATGATTATGAAATCCACCAAATAGACATTAAGACAGTCTTCTTGAATAATGATGTAGATATAGAGCTATATATATAACTGTCAACTATAAGAATATAAACTATCTAATAATGAAAATGAGCTCATATATAAATTATATAAAGGTCTCTATAGTATTAAATAAGCAGTAAGACTGTGAAATAAAAAAAAAATCAACAAATATCTCTTAGATAATAGATTTAAGTATTGTGAGGCTGATCTATATATATACTCAATATATATCCTCAGGAATAATATATCTAGAAATTTGGATCAATGATATCATTCTGATCAGAATGATAATTGAGATTAACAATATAAAGATGATATTATACTAGAAATTCAAGATAATTGATATAGGTAACATATTCATGAGATTAAAGAAGTCTGATAATATACTTAAAGATAATAACATCTCCTATCAGTAAGCTGTGGGATCTCTCATATATTTTATACTCAGGACAAGACCTAATATATTATATATAGTTAACAAAATGATATAGTACTTATCCTACTATGATAATTTATATTAGATAATAATCAAGTGTATTTTCTAATATATTAAAGATATAGTATACTATATACTCAGTTTGGGTAATGATATGAGATAAAGTGGAAGTGCTATAAAGTTATTTAGTATATATAATACTAATTGAGCCAGCAACCTAAATGACAGATGGTCTATAACTAGATATCTCTTTAAAATTAGTAAAAATAAAGTTATTTCATAACAAACATATAAGCAATCTTTGGTAGTAACATTATCTATATATATAAGTAGAGTATCAAGTATTGTCTATAGCAATAAAGGAAGCTATATATATAGCTTTAAAAACTATTAAAAAAGTTGAGATTTTCTTAAGAATAGTACTCTATACTACTCTAATAAGATAATTAATCTATAATTACTATGGCAAAAAACCCTATATATTATGCTAGAATAAAGCATATTGACATACAGCATCATTTTATATGAGAATTTATAGAAAATAGTACTATATATCTAAAATTTATTCCAATGGAGTATATAATGGTAGATTTATTAACTAAAACTCTTTTAAAGATAAAGTTTGACTCATATATATAAGAAATAGGACTTATAGATAACTTTATACTAATAGGCAATTCTATGTAAGCAAGCAGTAATTATATATTAGCAAATGAGAACTATATACTAGTGAGTAATAAGCAACAGTAATAAGTATCTTACTATATTTTATATAATTGCTTACATTTCTTCATTTGTAAATAGATCTGGATTTATATTATAGATGATCTTTCATCAATATTACTCAGGATTACTGACCTTTTACTCTATTCCTAACCTATTTTTATATATATAAGCAGGAAATTTTGATCTTTTTTAGTCATCTAAATAGCATTCAGTTGGTCATATTTAGTTAGTCTTTTATTTACATTCTGGGATATATCTTATTGAGTAAGAGTGTTAAAATATCTTAGTTATAGTAACTCAATATATAGTAGTACAGCCTGATTATATTATTACTATAATATATATAAAAGTGCACAAGCTAGTAATAAATAATACTGCTGTCTCTTCTTCTCTCTACTCTTTCAAGTATTCTACAATATTTATCCTTAACTCAATCCTGAACCTGACTTCTGAATCTAATTCTAACTCTTAAACTCAACTTTGAATCCAACTCTCTGAACTCTACTTTGAAAATATGATTCAGATAATATTTAAATAACATTCAAAGTAATTAAAAGTAAAAAATATCTGAAGACTACTAAGAATCCAGATATATATATAAATTATATTTATATATAAACTGTTTGACATTCAGTCATCAACTTACTAGTAATAGAAAAAATACATTCAGATAGAACAGATATTACTAAAATAGTAAGATAATTATGAGTCATTCATAAAATATTAAGATATACTAAATATAGTTGTGAACGTAGTTCAAAATGCAGTAAAGTGGCCATTGCGCTTAACACTTGTGCATCTAACATTCATCGCGCAATGCAACTACCATCTTAGATTAGTCAGTTTCAATCACTTCCTGCACCCTATCATGCGCTTAAACATTCATGCAACGTAATCATGCAATCCACCATCTTAGCTTAGTCAGTTTCAATTGCTTTCTGCACCCTACCTTAGCTAGCCCGAGCTCCAACCGCATGCCCAAGAGTTAGACAGCAGCCACACATTTCCCTCAATATACTCTAGCAATCGTCGTTAGTAATTCGTATCAATCAATTTCACGCACTATCTCTCAGATATATTATGCCACCTATCCGTCGGTCTCAAGGCCTACCGTCTGGTCCCTCAGTTCCAGCACCTGGTGCCCCACACGCGCCCCCATCAATTCCCAACTTAACTGGCCTACGTACGTTGCACAAGGACCAGCTCATCACACTCTGCCATGAACACGACCTCTCCATAGATGGTCAAAAGGCCACCCTGGTTACACGTCTCGATGCTCATCGACCTGGCCCCGATTTCCCAGTCGCCGAACCTATGGCGCTGGCTCCAGCACTGCTCCCTGATGGTCATGAAGTTGACGCATTAATTGAACAGCTACTTCCAGCACTCGCGGCACGTCTCCACGGACCTTTAGCCAACACCAACCCCCCTCCAGTCCTACCACCCAGCTTACCACCAGCACTCCCTCTTCCAGCCGCCTTCACCTCTCTGGTAGTTCCCTCGCTTTTACCGCAGCCAACCCCATCGGCACCCTTACCAGCATGGTTTTCAAACCCTTTAAATGGTGAGTCGTCTAACCCCCATTCGTCTCTGACGCCGTTCTACGTCATGATTGGGTTCCATCGGAGCTGCTGACCTCACTTGAGGCAGGGGAATACCAAATACTGGCCGAATGGACAGGCAATGCCTTGCTATCGTGTCCGAGCAATCGGCAGAAACCTGATTCACATCCACCAGACCGCGATCTCGACCTACCACTCTGGATTGAAGCCATCTTCAACATTCGGGGTGCATTGCTGTCTCTGGGCACTACTCGGGCTGCCCCCCACATTGCACATGCTGCACAGCTACTCGCACATATCATCTTTTTCATCAAGGCCATCAACAACTGTTACGACTGGGCTGCCCTTCAGCGGTTTGACTGGCAAGTTTGCACACTTAAAGCATCCTTTCCGGAGCTGGATATTGGCAACCTAGATGCTGTCCGGTGTACGTTTGAAACCATTGTCGGCCAGCCGGCATCAGCACCGCTTGCCTACCAACCAACACGTCAGCCCATACAGGCAACGGCCTCCTCAACAGGAAGTCCAAGAACGACCTCATCACGCCCCCTTTTATGCTTTCGGTGCAGGGTGCGGGGGCACGCGTTGACCTCTTGCACCCAAACCCCTCTCACGCGACCTACATTCCCCATCAAACCGGATGATACTCTCTCCTCGGACAGTGCAGCCAGTTCTATCTGTCGCAACTACAATGGCTCCGGCTGCCGCAGCAATTGTGGCCGCCCCCATGTCTGCTTGTTCTGCTATGGCTCTCACCCAGGCACAGAGTGCTCTATTCGCCACGGCTAATCTCGTGACCCCACCCCCATCTGACCCCCCAGCGTATCCATACCGCCTTGGGGAGTGGCAACGAGCACTTCACACCCATCCAGACCAACTTCTCGTTCAGTACCACTTAACAGGCCTACATCAGGGTTACCTTCACGGCAATCACTCCCATCCTGAGCTTCGTATCGACTACTTATCTGACAATCTGGCATCAGCTTACCAACATCGCGACATCCTTTCTGCCAACATTCTTGCCAAACTTCAAGCCAGTCGCTACTTAGGACCCTTTTCATCTCCCTCTGCATTACCAACTGAGTTTCGTCCCTTTCGCAATGCTCCCCTAGGAGTTGTCCCAAAAAAGAACTCTACCAAACTTCACACCATTCAACACCTGTCCTTCCCGGAGGGAGCCTCTGTAAATGATGGCATCAACCCAGAGGAGTTTTCAATTCAGTACCAGTCGATCCAGTCCATCCTCCAGCTACTCCTCGCACTTGGTGCCACAGCTCTATTTTGGAAGGCAGATGTTGCTGAAGCCTTTCGCACGATCCCCGTCCACCGGTCTGACTGGGCTATGCAAGGCATCTGCTGGCTTGGCCTTTTCTTCCTTGACATGTTCCTTCCATTCGGCCTTCGCTCGGCACCATTCATATTCACATCTCTGATGGATTTGTTCACGTGGATTTGCATTCAGCAGTATAACCTTCCCAATTTGGGCCACTTCGTGGATGACTTTATCTATGTCACATCACCCTCTACCGCTCAGTCTACATACTTGCAGTTTCACTCGGTCGCTGCTCGCTTTGGTCTTCCCCTCAAAGCAGCCAAGGATATACCTCCCACACCAACTATCGAGTACGTGGGCTTTTTCCTCGATGCCCCCAACATGACAATCAGCCTCCCACTCGAAAAACGTACACGCATCCTCTCTCTGCTCGCAGACTGGCTCGTAATACCTCATCAGGCTCGTCGGCCACATCCTCGGTCTTACCACGATGCTCAGTCACTACTGGGTCATCTCATGCATGTTGTCCAAGTCCTTCCAGATGGGAAAGTATTCTGTGATTCCATCATTCATTTCATCTCCGCATGGAAACCACCCTATGCTGGGTGGCATCATCTATCTTCTCGCCTGGCCACTGACCTTCAATGGTGGCAGGACATCTTATGCTCATGGACAGGTCATCGCCTGCTTTTCCACTCTGATTGGCAGGATTGTGGTCTATTCACAGACGCATCCAGAACAATTGGTGCCAGCGGCCTTCTGGGCCAATGCTGGTGGAGCATTCGGTGGGCCTCTTCATTCAGCAACCAGAAGGGATATGACATTTTCTGGAAGGAAATGTTCGCCATCTGGGTTTCGCTTGCATTGTGGGGTTCCTCCTTTCATCGTCAGCATATCATCTTATGGTGCAATAGCCAACCCTGTGTTGAATCGCTAACCAGTGGTCGGGCACGGCACCACCCTCTCGTCAATGATCTTTTACAATGCATTACCCTCTTACGTCTCAACAGAGGGTTTGACATCCAAGCTCGGTATATTCCTTCCTCATCTAACCCCGCCGACTCCCTATCTCATCTTATCTATCTCCCCTCCCATCCCCAGGAACTGCTTCCTACAACCATAATATCTCCCTTTGGCTTCGCCATCGACTCGAGTCCTGTCTCTACCAACACTCTCACACCCGCACTGGTGCCCTTCGACCTGGCACCAACTCCTTCTACCGCTTCCTAGGCTGCTATGGCATCGATGATACCACTGCCTTTCCTCTTCACGACAACCTCCTCAGCTACTGGGCCCTATGGCTGGCCAACGATCAAAAGCCATATACCACCATCAAGAACTATTTCTACGACATCGCCGCTCATCAACTGGCCCACTGGCGAGGCCCCCCTCTCCACCGCACATCCTTACCCCTGTTCGACATGGTATTGAAATCTATTCAGCGCCACCCACCCCCCTCACACTCACTGGAACGCCTTCCTATTACTTGCCAACACTTGCAGCTTATTCATGCTGCTCTCCCCCTTACTACACCTCATGGCGCCACCATATGGGCGGCCACGTGTACAGCCTTTTATGGCCTCATGCGAATCGGCGAGCTGATATCTCCTGACCACCTACCATTCGACTCACACTGGCAGGCATGCAGGCGCCACCTTCGACGGCACTGGGACCCTATACTTTCCCGGCCCTTTTGGTCTCTACACCTCCCTCGCACCAAAACTGGTACCTCAGGCGATGTATTTCTGGGGTTTTCAGGTGCCTTTGATTGCCCCTGTTCTGCGATTGACAATATGATCCACCTCTGCCCTGCCCATCCCGAGGACCCCGTCTTCTCCTTCAGTCCCACTCAACCCCTCTCTCGCTCAACATTCATCGAGGCCATTCGGGCCCCTTTAAGAGACACTCCACTAGCCACTGGAATTCATAGTCATTCCTTCCGCATCAGTGGCGCTACTCTTCTTGCATCGGCGGGATATCCGGATTACATCATTCAACTGGCTGGTCGGTGGAAGTCTACGGCCTTTCTGCGTTACATCCGGCAACTCGACCAGATTCTACCTCAGACGACAGTCACCTTGGCCGCACTTCCTCTACTCGACTACCAGCGGGCCATGGGTTTGGCGGGTGGTGGCCAAAAGGTGCCCACAAGCGGTCAGCGGCACCAGCATTACATTTAGGAGCCTTGCCCACTTCCCAGGCCCGCGGTTCTTTGGCCTCTTCACATACGAATGCGATTGGCGGGCCTTCGGAAGCGTATGCTTCCTTTGAGTCAAACCCATGTCCCACATTAGATTCATTTTATATAGAACACTATTCATCTCACGTTAGCCTCCTCATGCGCGGGACACTTTGATATAGTTGTGAACGTAGTTCAAAATGCAGCAAAGTGGCCATTGCGCTTAACACTTGTGTGTCTAACATTCATCGTGCAATGCAACTACCATCTTAGATTAGTCAGTTTCAATCGCTTCCTGCACCCTATCATGTGCTTAAACATTCATGCAACATAATCATGCAATCCACCATCTTAGCTTAGTCAGTTTCAATTGCTTTCTGCACCCTACCTTAGCTAGCCCGAGCTCCAACCGCATACCCAAGAGTTAGGCAGCAGCCACACATTTCTCTCAACATACTCTAGCGATCGTCGTTAGTAATTCGTATCAATCGATTTCACGCACCCCTCCCATCCATCCCCCTTTGGAACAATAAATGTGCGCCCGGCCTCTTTGCATACGAATGCGATTGGCGGGCCTTCGGAAGCGTATGCTTCCTTTGAGCCAAACCCATGTCCCACATTAGATTCATTTTATATAGAACACTATTCATCTCACGTTAGCCTCCTCATGCGTGGGACACTTTGCTAATTTCACTACTATCAATCTAGTATATCTATATGAAGATTAGCTGAATTCTCTAACAAATAACTAAAACAGAGAAATATGAGTGAAAATCAACTAAGCTAATAAAAAAATATAACAATACCACCCACTATTTAAGCTCATTATCTATATTGATATTCTATTTTTTCTCATATAAAATTATTAGCATTATGAGATATTGAGAGTATAATGATAGCATTAATAGACTTATACTTCTTTTCTCAGATACTGTATAATGGTATTATCTTGTAGTAATACTTTAGAAGATTTGTATATATATTTTTAGTAGTAGTAAGTATTATCTATAAAAAAATAAAAAATAAATTAAAATATATATATTACTTTCTAATTACTTACTAAATTAATTCCTAAATTTATAAATAAAATTACTTTCAAAATTATATATATCTGATTAAAATGTTCACTAGTTTGATATATATCAATAATATCTTCAAAGTGATTATATAGTTAATTAAATAGTAAGATAACAGTTATTATTGTAGAATACTTTAAAGCTGATATTATAGTTATTATTTTGGTAAAAGGCTTGAAAAATCAGCAAATCAATTCAAATTATTGCTATATATCTTCAGATATATTACTTAGTTACTTATCTATAGTATATAATATAGTATCTAAACTCTATTTAGATATAATATTAATTTATTTAATATTAAAATTCTTCTGAATTATATTCTGAAATTTATATAAATAGGTTTAAAATCTTATCTTATAAATCTTTAAAGCATGTGCTAACATTTTATATATAGAACTCCATCTTATTATAATATTTAAGAAAGGCTTCAAAATGAGAATTTTAGAGAATTTATAAACTTTTACCAGTTATACTTATTATTATACTAAATTTTTAATCTTATTTATAACTCTTATAGCTTTTTAATAGACTTATTAAGAGAACCAAAAGTATCATAAATGATGAGATTCAATATATCTGAAAACAGTATATATAAATAAGTAGATAATAGATATTTTTAAATAAAGTATTATTATTACTAGTATTATTACATATAATAGTAATAATTTGATTATTACTAGGTAATAAATTATCTATTATCAGCTTTAAGCTCTTTATAAGATTGACACCTATGTGTGTTATTTCATTGATATTTACAAAGTCTAAGATAATATTATGTATTCTCTAATTACTGTTAATTTAATAGACTATTATTCTAAGAAAGACCTTAATATTAATATCTGATATCCAATAATTAAATATAAGTGATACCTTCAATTTGAGCCCTATTAGCTTTACTTTTACAATAATTTGAATTTCTTTTAAATAACTCATAAAAGTATATCAGCTAATAGAAGAGCCAGATTAGAGTATAATATATAAAAAAGATACTTAAAGCCAGAGTTTTCAATAGTAGAGAATAGCTGATATCTAGTAACAATGAGATTGATGATTAACTGACAGAAATTTTCATCACTTAAAGTCTTACTAATATGTTTTTATTTATATAAATTATTTTTCTAATAATCTTCTAAGTACTTCTCAAATTTCATTCTATCTATACTCACAATATCATCTTTCTTAGATCAGTAAAGATTATTAGTATACTAGAGAGATAAGAGTATAGTATTATAATATTTTCAGAAATATTATTTAAGATTATTAATATTACTATTCTTCAATATATAACTTCAAGTTATATAATAGTCATAACTAATAAGCTTACTTTATAAATTCTATTTAAATAGAGATATATGAGACTATATTAGAACCTCAACTGCTTATAACTGATTACTTTTATAATTAATAACTGACTACTCTTATGACTAATTACCCTTATGACTAATTACTCTTATAACTGTAATCATTAGTATAATATATAAAACTATCTTTACATATAATATGATTCTATACTCAGCTATTATCTAGTTTTTTTTTATTTTTTTTTCTCATACTTATTAGTAATAATGAATTAGTGGAGATATCCAATATATTATTTAATAATTCAGAAATTTCTCTTAAATTTAGTTCTTGATCTTTAGATATTTTGAAAAATATTTGATGATAGTGGGGACTGAGAGCTTAAGTGAGAGACTAAGAGCTAAAAAGTGGCTAGAAAGTAATAAGATAAACTAGAGAGTAGTGATCTAGAGAGTGGAGAATGAGCTAGAGGTAGTAAACTGAGGGCAGAGAGTTGAAAGTAGTAAGTGAGCTGGAGAGTAGTGAACTGAAGGACAGGAAGTTAGAGATGGTGAATAGTGAGAGAAGCCAGGAACTGTGGGGCCTAAAACAGAAGTTAGTAAGCTGGAGGATAGTGAGATAGAGAGTAGTAAGGTGGCAGTATAAGGTGTAATAGCCAAAGATTGATTGATAGTAGTAAGTGTATACTCTCTCATTATTGATTTTATTGTCTAAAGATAGATAGAGGATAGATGAATAAATATGCATAAGTAGTGAACTAGTACCCATTATATAACTATAAACAGTAAATATACTTTAAAGATTTATTATATACTATATGATTTAGTATATTCTACATAAGCTTTGATTAAGTAAGATTTGTAATGATATTTAAATAAAATTTATAGTGACATTTGAGCAAGATTTGCAGCAAGATTTGCAATAAGATTTAAGTAAGATTTATAAGTAGGATTAAAGTAAGATTTGCATAAACTAGGTTTAAATATATATATATATATACATATAGTCTCTTGGACTTCTGCATTTATTACCAAATCAATCTATATCAATGTAATATATAATATCTTAATTCTCTACCTAATCTCTCTGAGAACCTCCTCCCCTCTACATACCTCTTTATATTAGAATATTATCTGATTATTAATAACTGCAACTCTCCTACTACTTTTCTCACAGATATCCTCCACTAGGTAGTAATAACAACTATTCTGGGGGCCCCACCCCCTTTATCAGCCAGACATAATATCTACCACCAATTTCTCTCACTTTACTATTTGCTTCTCTAATCTCATTTATCTTCTATCTTCAAATATATATAGCCAATGTCCAGCCAATCTCACTTATACTATCAAAACCCACCTAATAGTAAGCTACTCATTATTAATATACCCTACTAACTACAACTTCAAGTTTCCCCAAGAATAGACAGAAGAATATACTATAGCAATGAATACTCTTAAGAGAATACTAACTAATATACTAATCCCGGTCAGTCCTAACTCTACAGAACTCTTCACTGTCATCACAGATACCTCTAATATTACCATTAGAGCTGTACTTATCTAGCATGAATACTCAGTCATAATTATATCTATCCCAAAAGTTAAATGAGTATAAAAAGAACTATATAATATAAGACTAGAAACTTCTCACTATTATTTAATCTCTGTAATTATAGAGATATTTCCTCCTTAGTAAGAAATTTACCTTATAGATAGACTATTAAGCTCTGTAATATATTTAGATATAATTAATTCTTACTAAAAGACAGACTTGATAGATATAGATTCTTATATTCTTTAATGTTAAAATCAAGTATATTACTAGTATCAAAAATAATATAGCTGATGTACTTTTCCAAAGTGTTCAGAAGAATGACTTTATAGTAATTAGTAATTACTATTAGTCTATTTGAAGAAGTTAAGAAGAAGTATATTAAGAATATTAATATATAAGAAATTGTTAAATAAATTCTCAAAGAAGGAAGTAATATTATGAAGATATATAAGAATGTTTCTGTTCAAAATAGATATATATACCTTGACAATATAAGGATTTGGATTTTTGATACTCTTATCAATCTGCAAATTCTATAAGAATTATATGATATATATATAGTCAGTTATATAGAATTTAATAAGACAAACCAACATATTATCTGAGATTTCTTTTGATATAAAATGACAGCCAACATTAAGAACTATATTATATCCTGTAATATTTGTCAAAGATATAAACCTAGCACTAAGCTTTAACTAGAATATTATAGCTACTATCAATTCCTATCTAAAATTGGGACTATATTAGAATAGACTTTATTATCTAACTATCAAAAATAAAGAAAAGAAGACTTATTTCATTATAATAACCACAAACTAATCAAACTCTAAAATAGATATTTAGTATCTACTATGATTATAAGCAGAATAATTAAGATAAAAAACTAATCCTAGCCAAATTTATATATAATAATAGCATAAGTATAAGTATGAAAATAACTCCATTCTATCTGAACTATAGATAATATCTTCAAACTCCCATAACTGTTATATGAGCTACAGTACTAGTTATATAAGAAATTACTAATATTATATAAAGTAATATCCAGTAAATATAGAGTATTCTTATAAAAGTACAAAGTATAAGTAGTATATACTAATAAAAATAGAAGAGAAGTCACCTATAAAAAAGATAAATAAGTATTACTCAGTATATAGTATCTGATTCTAGATAATATAGAATTAAAGAAGAAACTCAGAACTCTATATTGGACTATTTAAGATTTTAGAAAAGTATAGTTCTGTTATATATAAGTTGAATCTCTCAGCAACTCTAGAAAAAATTTACTCAGTATTTCACATATTCCAACTCTAACTATATATCAAAAACACCTTTAAAGAAAGAACAGTACTACTCTTAGATCTGATTATTATTAATTAAGAACTAAAATATAAAGTTGATTATATTTTAGATTATAAAAACTGACAATTTGGATAAGTTACTAAGCCTACCTAATACTATCTCATAAAATGGAAAAGTTATCCTAAATATAATACTATTTGGAAAAAAGAAGATAATTTTTTACTAAATACAAAAGAGACAATAGTCTGATATAGATATCTGATATAATGGAAATTCCAATAGAATTTTCATATTTCTGACAAAGTAAAGTATAAATATCCCAAGATATTTATAAAATAACTTACTACAATATGAATAACTAGTAATACTGAAAACAGATTAAGAATAAGATCACTATAGCTATTTTTATAGCTATTAAACAGCAATAGATCTCTATAAAACTACTTTCTATCAATATATGAATTTCTAGAAACTCTGATCCAAATAAAGCCCAACAATACCTTAGAAGAATCTAATATTTCCAAGTCTTTTACTACTAATAAAAATTGAAGAAATATTATAAAATTGGATAACTTATCTACTACTTAGTAAAGTCAAGCAACTGTCATATCTATTTATTGATAACTATACTTACATTATTATAAAAAGGTTATATATCCTTTTCTATACTCAGTTCCAAGTTCTTAACTATCTCTATAAAGTATCTTCTGGGAATATTATTAATCTGACTGATAAATACTAGAGCAATATTATCTACTAAGTAGTCTAGTACTCAGTTCTCTAGTTTGACAAGTACTTATAATTCAGTACTGATCTTAATAAGTAAGTTCTGATAAAAAAGAGAAAAATATAATAGTTTATTATATATTAATAAGTTACTGGAAATTCTAATAGAAATTCTAATAAATTTTTCAATAAGTAATTATAAATATCACTAATAAGTTACTAGAATTTCCAATAAGTAGTTATGAATCCTATATATAGAGTATAACTATATATAGATCTATTCAATATACTATATTTAGTTATAGCTTTGAATCTATATAAATATCCTCTATACTAAGTATATTGTAACCTTAGCTCTATTTTTTCTAAATATAAAAATAAAAGCAGTATTCTTATCAAGAACTCTCAGATCTAACTTATTAATAATTCTAAGCCTGATCAACTTGGAATACAAGTATAGTACCACTACCAGTATAAGAATCTGAAAGTAATACTTAAACATACTACTGCAATAGGCAATTGAAACTTAGCACTTTCTCACAAGAACTTAGAACTTAGGGCCTTAATTATCTGTAATATATTAATTCTATCAGTATATAGTTTTATTACAATATGTTTTTAAAGGTGTTTTTCTGCTACTAGCCAGAGCTTATAATCTTTATAGTAAAAGAGAGGCAAATTTTATTAAAGTTGCAAAGGTTACATATTTTTTACATTTCAAAGAGAATGTGACCATATATCAAAGACTATAATTAAATATTAGACCCTCGTATAAAGAAGTTATAAATATAGATAATCTCATAATAATTATGAGCAATTTGATATAATAAAGATAAGGATAGTTTATCATATTATAGAGAAAGAAACAATATTAGAATATAATTTATATCATGCCCGAGTCTCGAATTAAGAGTGTGCTACCGCTGCTATGCTGGACGTCGCCGCTTCGACCACAAGGGGTAGAGTCGTTGATGGTAGGTATAGTGGTATTGCATTCTCTTGGTTTTGTTCAAACTGCATAATATACAGTGACAATCTATTGCGATGAACCTCTTGGCTTGTTTGGTGCAGGTGATAGTTTTCCGTGCAAGTGTGTATGGCAGGCAGAGGGGCGAGGAAGGGAAGAGAAGGGATATTCATTGAAGAGTGGTTGTTGGCGATGGCGTAAGTTCGAGTTTAGATGGGATTTAATGAAAGTGTTGCTTGTCTCCATTTACTTAATACTCATTCAACAATGGACGCGGAGGTCGTCGATATCATCGGTTTTTAATGGTCTTTGTGGGTTTGGATACATATTCCTTGGTGTGTTTCTGGTATTTCTTCGGGAACCTTTTACATATTTTCATGTACACACTACTCCATCCACTAGTTCATCGTGATAGAATTCATGCGCAGATATATACAGATACCGTTTTGCGTACCCACTTTTCTTCTAACTATTGGCAACACGACTTCATGTTTCACTCCTTACAGAACCTCTTCCCGCAGCCTTCCAACCTCGGCATACACATCATCTTACCAATCCGTCAGGCTGACCCTTTCCGCTATTCCGCCGCACAATCCTCTTCTTCGTCTGGCAACAGCTTCGAGTGGATCCAAAGAGTACTCCCCGCCAAGAACGTCAAACCCCCCGCGACAAGAAATATGGGCGCCCCAACCGTGGTTGTAATAGTCCCCAACACCCCCATGGCAACGGCCCCACCGATTGCCGCCGCGCCTCCGCCGGCTGTCATCGCCGTGAGTCCGAACACGCGGGACAAGAACCGCCACAGGGGTGAGGTTTCTGCCGGCGGTTCTTGGGTATGTCGTTCTTCTGGATCTGGTCTCCCAGCATCCGCGGGTCAACCTGCGCATCCTTTCCTAGATATGCTCTCGTCGCCGCTACCATCGCTTCCGTCATATGTTGTAGATTAGCGTCATGTTCGTCAGCATCATGAATGGGATCAGCTCGGGGTCCCACGTGAGTACTATCTGGTTCGATGGGATACTCCTCACCCAGCGCTTTTTCATGCTGCGCGTGAAATCCGAAATCCGTTGCGCATCCCCACCGCGGAAGACCACGTGCCCTATCGAACTTGTGATGTCGAGTGATTTCGAGGTCGGTTGGAGATTGGGCACGGTAGTGGTCGGGTTGCTATTCTGGATGATCGTAGAGGCATTTAGGGAAATCATTATGGATCCGCCGCCGTAGGCGCCGACGATGGCATGCGTGCCCCAATTCTCGAAAAATTCCGTCCACTCCTTGTTTCCCTTGTTATATTTCTTAGGGAGCTTGCTTAGCGCCAACTTGGACTCCAGGGTTAGCGGCGTGGTGGCCAGGTCGATACATAACTTGAAGGTGCGTCGCTCCTGCACGAGTAGTTGTGTCTCGGGTTGCGTGGCCCCAATGGAGGATTGGGGCTGACTGTTGCCCGGATTTTTTTTATATATCCCCAAATCGATCATTCGTTTGTGGGTGTCATCGCGGAGGCTCTTCTTTGGTGGAAAGATACAATCTATTAGGACTTACTTAGGTATAGCAGAGTTGATGGTGGCATCTTCTGGTGGGCCAAGATCAAATACCTGCATTGTCGTTGGCTCATCCTTCATCGCATAGTAACCATGCCCGACCACCAGATTGCCGATACGTTAGTACTGACGAAAGCCAAACGTCCTCCTCACAAGCTCCAGCATATGGGGACTCAGGTCGACATTATCGAACAACGCCACAAACTCTGACAATCGATTCCGGTAGCTGTGCCTTGGAGGTGATGCCCTTGAAGTGAAGAAGAGTCGCGAGGAAGTGAGAATCGACCTTGTAATGGTTTTCGATTTCGTCCTCGTCCTCGTCCTCGTCCTCGTCGACCTGGGGGTTGAGTGCTTGCCGTATCTCCGAATCTTCGTTACTGATCGCGATATACTCTATAACTTTCTTTACTTTCTCAATCTCGTCCTTCTCGTTTTTGGCAATCTCCTGGCCGATAACCTGATGCCCTTTCTCCACAGGCGCGCTGCCATTATCGCTAAAATACAGTGATATCGCCTCATGGCCAATATCATTTTCGGTGCTTTTGGTCGTCTCGATGATGGTCTGGAACAGGTGGTATGGGAACAACTCGCCCGTGGGCAGCTTGTGCCACTCCGTGCCCTCCTTCTTTGAGTACCCGAGCTTCTCGCACTCGTTCTCTACTGCGATAATCCGGACGCTGTCACCCTTCAGCCCGAGCACCCACTGCGCCGTCTCCAGGATTATCGCTCGCCTTGCCTTAAGGCGTTGCTCAATCGTCGCTGCGTCGCCACAGATTGAGTTCAAGTGTGAGTACAAAGACCACGTTAGGTCGTCGAGGTTACCGCCCGCTCGAAAATTGTGAAGCGAACCGCGTAGAGCATTTTCGTGAAGGCCACCCATGCGATTGTCTGTTAGGGAGGATAACCGATGGGAAGGTGCCTTTGTTTAAACCGTCGTACGTCTTCGAGGCGTCAATATATAAGAGATCAACCATAATAAATCTTGTTAAAATACCTGTCCAATACGCTCAGCGGGCCAAAATAAAAGCCACGAACTAGTCAGGACAACCCACCTCAAAAAACCGTTGCATGCACACGGCATGCTTCGCATCCGATTTTGGCCCCCCCTTCGAATCACCGGACCCAGGCGTATCGATGATGGAGAGCTTGAGGTTATTGATGCCGCATCTCATGGAAGATATGTCAACGTAATACTCGGTGACGTCCTTTGTAACGGACTTGGTGTCTCCGATATCGCAGATTTTTGTGCCGAAGAGGCGATTAATGGTCGTAGACTTGCTTGCGCCTGACGCACCAACGAACAGGATGGTAGGGTTGTTGGGCGACCGTCGCGCCGAGACGGAGCGCTGCGCCATGTAGTAGCTCAGATCCAGATGCTTGGCGCTGTCCGATGGTCGGGATGTCGACCATCTTGGGATCCGGGATGAGCATTTTTTGTTAGGTGGGTTGTGGCGTGAAAGGGTGAAGGAAGACGGATGAGGTTAAAAAAAAAATTGGATCCCGATAGTGTGCGCTATAAACCGGTTTTGGCAATAGGCAGGGTGGGGTTTTGTCATGTGCTGGGTACTGCACCCTCCCAAAGGGTACTGGTCATGCCGCAGGGTACTGGTCATGCCGCAGGGTATTGTCATGTCGCAGTGTACCGGTTAGGTTACCAGCAGAAATATTCTGCTCATAGTCTCTCTGTGTACCTATGTATAAAATAAATATATCATATATATTCCTTAGATATTTCATCTATTTATATCAATAAAATTATTGTGGATGAATTTTTTTAAAATATTATATACATGTAAGTTTTGCACAACTTTTGTAAAAATTTCATTTCGATCCGCTACATGACATTTTGTTTGGTCTGCAACTCTGTAATTAAGAAGTACTTGCTCATTTTTGCTGATCACTCATTTAAGTGGTGCTCATTGGTCTGCAACACTGTCAGTGGTGTTCAATTTGGTTTGCAACTCGGTCTACTTTCTTTATTAGTTATGTGAGTTCGTTCATTTTGCTGCTCGGACGTTTTCCGAGCACCACTTAATTACCAGGATCTCGAAGCAAGCAGAGTTCGAGAAATGAGCAGAAAAAATGAGCGAGCGCCACTTAACTATTGAAGAAAGCAGCCCGAATTGCAAGCACCAGCAAAAAGCAAATAATAATAATAATAATAATAATAATAATAAGTGAACAAGGATGTCATCAAATAAGTGCGAGTTACAGACCAATGGAGTGAGCAGGAAAAAACGAGCGAGCACCTTTTAATTACTGAAGCAGACCGAGTTGCAGACCAAACTGAAAGCCATCAACGAGCGAGCATCATTTAATTACATGTCAACGAACCTCACTGCTGCGCTAGCGAGACAGTACCCGGTCGCAAACTTATGGTGCGACGTTCATCAGCAAATCGAAGGTGTATCTGAGGTGTATAGAGAATCGTAAAAACAAGAGTGCTCACAGAATTTTCAGATACTAGTTGTCTTTTTTCTGGTACGTATCAAAAAAGCCGGATGGACCAGATATATTTAAAATCTCAGAGAGAATTGCTCGGTTTTATATATATATATACCTAAAAAAAAACTGTAATAGCATATTTAAGAAAAACTGGTAGCTTTACCAATACATCCTAGGTAGGCTTCAACCATTCATTATTTTACAATACAGTTTTTTATTGTCTTGTTTTATTACAGTGTAGAATTTGTAAACAAAAGGACAATAGAATTAACACCATTACATTGGGCAATAGAGAAAGGCAGTGAAGATACTCATGGGTGACCTTATGCAAGTCTTCAAGGTTGCAAGTGTCGCTCGTAGCTCGTGGATATTAGATTGGCTGGATTATAGTGGGGGTGGTGCAAAAAGGAAAGCAATCAAGCAAACCCTGCGAAACTCGGGCTACAACGTGACTCAGTCCCCAACCACCATGAATTTTTTTCCGAATTGCATACAAATAACTAACAAAGGCCTAACCACTGCAAAATTCTAAGGAGTACTCACAAGGCGATTGCTTTGCAGCAGGACGTATAGAGTGTGGAGTAGTTCTCTGCATGGGTCGAGTTCAACTCGAACATGATCTGCGATAGTCAGAAATTCCAAGAACTGAATCCAACCAACCAGTCTCATCAGTAGGGTAAGGTGAGTGAGGGCATCTTGTCAGTGGGAGCTACGGATCTCGTCAGAGTGAATCACGGCGGCGGAATTGGAAGTACAAAGCTCGTTGAAAAGGATTTTTTCGCCTGTGAGAATCTCATTGAAGAGATCTCGGAAGAAGGGTCTTGATGGTTAGAGTTTCGTCGGGGTTTTATGAACAGCTGCCTGTGGACATAATAGACCACAGGTACCGGCGGCTGACCCGTGCAGAGTACTGTGGAATGCGTTCAAAGCAGGGAGACCTCGGCGTCATTGAAGTAGGTCATTGCAGTAGGTCATTGCCGTAGGTCATTGTCGTAGGTCATTGCGATAGGTCATTGCCGTAGGTCATTGCAGTAGTAGGTCATTGCAGTAGGTCATTGCAGTAGGTCATTGGAATAGGTCAATTGACAGTAGGTCATTGCGTAGGAATGAGTGGCGTGGCACATGACTATGAAATTTATGCGTGAAATTGTATAATCACCTTTTACCGGGATACAGACACCTTTATACCAGATATCAAGATACGATTGGACTCAGAGACACTCTTATACCCGATATTCAGATACAATCGGGCTCAGAGACACTTATACCGGATACTCAGATACAATTGAGCTCAGAGACACCTTTATACCGGATATTCAGATGCAACTGAGCTCAGAGACACTTTTATACCAGACACTTGTATACAATTTGAACTCAGAAACACTCTTATACCGGACACTTTGGGTCTGGTCGCGCATAATTCTGTGATGGCAGCGAGGTTTGCGATGGGAATCTCGGCAATTTCGAATGGCTACCATGGGATCGGTGACGCTGTCATATTCGATAACATTCCATGGGCTGCTGAACAATCCAGAGTGGTTGGTCGATCAGCCAGAGCATAAATATCCGCAGCGCGCTTTCCTCCTGCAGCCGCCCTTCTTTTTTTGAATTTATTTTTTGCCAAGATTACATCTTCCGTGAAGAGGTGTGATCTAGCAGAGTACACCACCCAGCTCACCAGCCTCGATGTCGCTAACAGGTGCGGCATTCGGGTGTGGGGTTTCTTGTGACATCTTTTTTTTTTTTTTTTTTTTTTTTTTTTTTTTTTTATTAGTCCGAAAGCTCAGAGAGCGTCTGCGGCCCTGGGTTAGCTCCTCCTATTCTTTCTCGTGCAACATTGCGATTTGACTGCCGAAATTGAGGTTTCATTTGGACTATTCAAATTGCCCAATTGATCTTAGACATAAACACCAAAGTCGGAGGTCGTGAAGGACTTACACGTCCCGCAGATCGGCACGCAGACGATTATGGAAACACGGCGACTGGCGTTTCGGACATTCAACATTGGAATGCCGATACTGGGGAACGGCTTCTATGACATACCTGCGCTGCACGACATATGTACCTATGCTCCGAAGAAGGGATGGAAAATGCGGACCTACGATTTTTTTGTCGTGTTGTGCAGAATTGGAGTCACGAATATGACGCCTGCAGGACAAGTCTCGGGATATCATTGTGCCAGTCCGGAACAAGGAAAGGCGTACACACAACCACTCGGTGTTAACAGGGCGCAAATATTTACAGTATATATTATATCTCCACGTTGCGGTATCGCGCGAACGGAATTCACGGTCTTTTCCATCATTCGCACCAACTTGCATCCTCTGAAATCTAGGTGGGTTTCAACGCCATTCCCCTATCTCTCACAACCATGTAGCCTACGCAAAATCGACCAAGAGATGGGAATCCAAGGTACGCCATTAATCCATTCTCGGCTCCATCATTACCCCCATATCTCATCTTCATCAACCATATCCCTAACAAATTAATCTCAACTCCATTCCAAGAGCGGTTACTCTTTGCCGTCTTCCTACGGTAATCGTGTGCACCCGCCGGCGTTTTTTCCCGTCGACCTCTGAGGGGTCGGGCGATCCGCGCAGCACGGTTGTGCTTCAAACGTCCAATCGGCTTGAGCCGCGGGGAGAGGCTGCCCGACGAGGAACGGTCAGCCCACCGTTGAAGGCCGACGATTCTCAGATCCGATTTTCGGGGTGCGCTCTAGTTTTTATTCATCGGTATAAACATGTAAAAAGTTAATTCATAAACAAACGCATATATCGCAAAGATCGGCGTGATCAAATATGTATATACATATGTATGAATGCCAAAATTATTAAAAGCTGAAATGTAATTACTTGGCACAAAACAATGGAATCTTGTGCGACAAACTGATGAAATAAACACAATCCACAGATAAACCATTGAACGTGAAGCACGAAAGGCACTCCACCCCAATAACCGGACCATCACAACATACCCACAGGCACCCTCACGCCTCACGCCAGCAAGCGGCTCACCAACGAACGGGAATTCCGAGCGGGCGGGGGCAATGGAGTGTGCGTGGCTGTTTCACGAGGCCGTTTCCCACGAAGCCATTCCACACCCCTTTCAAGTATTTTTGTTTTGTTCTCTTGAAATGGGATGAAACGTTAAAGAGCACGTCGCTATAGCGTCAACAAACAAGTGTGTCCGGTTTTAAGGTTTCTGCACAGGCTCGCTTGAATTGGAATATTGAACACTAAAACAAGACGGACCATCCTTACATGTTAAGACCCGCCTGTCAATTGGATGGTGACAAAACGCCATTCTTCCATATGTGACATACGAAAGTCGAAAAGAAAAAAAAAAAAAAGGGGGGGGGGGGGGGGAGCAACATCCTATGAGATAAACCGTTGGGCAACGATATTAGCAGCATTTTAGCCTCAATGTGTTGGTACTAGATAAAGTGATGTTTAGCTAACGATGCCAACGGTTCTCAGGATTTGAATGTGATGACTCCCCGCGACTTTATTCAAGATATCACAATAGGGATCAGAAAGGGTTTTTACACGAATACTGTAATGCCAAGATTTACATGAAGAAGGATGATGTGAAAGTGTGTTCACGTTTTAACACATTATAATGGTCAAGGGACAAACTTTTGTGCCAGACAAATCTAGTCAGACTATTGCAGTCTATGCAATTCTAAATAATAATGATGGGAAGGATGCGAAAATAAATAATATAATTGTTTCTACTCTACTTATTTACCGGGAGCGGCTTCATGCCGAAAACGTACGGCATCTTCGTCCATGTCTTCTTCTCCGGAAATTCGACACAGACCTGCGCGATCATGTCGCTGTACTCCTTATCGGTCACTCCCATGATGGGCGCGAGGACATGTTGCAATGCCCGATAGCACATCTCCCAGTTGGAGAGGAATAATTGCCCGACGGGGCCGTGCCATCCGAATGGTAGGGAAAGGTAGTCATAGTGGATATTCTCCAGGTACGACGACACGAGTTCCGGCAGATGGTGGACCAAGGACATATCAATTTTGTTGAGTTCGGCAGCGGTTTCGACTGGGAGGAATGAATTGGTGGGTGGATGGTGAGATAAGAGAGGGATGGGATGTAAAAACAGCGCGAAACCGGGGTATACACTTACGGCCTTTGTAGAACTTCAAGAACGTCCCTCCCGGTCGCTGCATCTGCATCTCGACCTCGTACAGCTCGATCCAACCCCCCGGTTTTGTAACGCGGACGAGCTCGCTTATTGCCATATTCCAATCGGC